>JAQIXG010003807.1:0-14043 GCA_034700105.1 Oconnorella tubifera | reverse complement strand
ATATTTATTTTATTAGAAATTGTCTGAATGTGCTTGTGCAAACTATTAACTTTCTGTATACTGTAAATTAATATTTAGTATTTAATAAATAATATAATATTTAATTAATATTAAAAAAAAAAAAAAAAAAAAAAATTAGAAATCAGGCTTTTTTAAGGAAATAAGAAATATTAGAAATAATGATTTTTTTACTGATTTTCATAAAATTTATTGGTCTGTTTTAAGATTGGCATTATATATTTATTTTCTGGCTTTATATATTTATCATTATTACATTTCTAAAGAATGTTTTGAAGAAAAGATTTCAAATTGAAATGTTTTTATGCTAGAATCACATACATATTTAGTTTTTATTGAATGTCTATATTCTCGCAGAGGTCTAGTGCCCTTGCACAATGCATGTTCTTATGGACATTATGAAGTGACTCAGCTGCTTATTGAGGTAATTCTATTTGACACAGACTTGTTAAACTCATAGTTTTTTTGTTTATCTCTTTTAGCTCTGCAATGGAATTTTAAGAGAAATACAGAATTCCATGTGTAATGACTCGTTTGTGTATTAAAATTTTGATATCTACGCGTTTTATCAATCTGTAGTTGCACTCGTAATCTTTATTGGTTTATGTCATTGTGTATAGAACTGTTTATATTAGCAGAATGAGTTAGGAAAAAACATATTATAGTTCCAGTAAATAATACTATATGCAGATTGAGTGTTTACTATATAAATGCAATATTTGAAACATTTTTTACAATGGCTGCGATATGACTCTCTTATTTAATTTACTATCATGAAGCAATAAAGAGAAACCAGATGATAGGATAGTGAAATATTGCATTCTCTCATTTAGACAAAGCACCATTTTTTTATACAGGCTTATCTGTTTATAGATCTGTTTATATTGTCATCTGTTATCCGTTTATACTTATATTTATACAGCACGGTGCGTGCGCTAATGTGGCAGATCTTTGGAAGTTTACTCCCCTGCATGAGGCAGCTGCAAAGGGAAAGTTTGAGATTTGTAAACTTCTTATCAAGGTTCTTGCTTTTTCATTTTTATATCATAGTTTTCTTTGTTAAATTTAACTGCAAGTAAAATTGAAATACGTTTTTCACAGTTACTTTTTTGTATCAATAAATTATTTTCAATTTTGATAATTTTTGATCCTATTTTTTTTGCGATGATTCATTGAATTATTCAGCGCTTAATGCATTCTATTCTGTAAAGAATCAATTTTTAAACTTTTTAAGACTTTTAGAGTGACTTGCAGTTTTTATAATTTATTATTGATAAATGTAATTGTAAAGCGTTGTATTTGAAATGAAATTGACTGTTAGATTTTATATTTAACCAGCACGGGGCAGAACCAAATAAAAAGAATCGTGATGGTCACACAGCTCTTGATCTAGTCAAGGAAGGAGACACTGATGTGGAAGATCTGCTCAGAGGTAACTTCATTTTGTTCCAGTCTTGCTCTAAACTTTATTTAATTTTGTACGAGTCATTTTTATAGTTTTTATAGTCATTTTTCAGTTTTGCTATTCATTTGTTTGTATATTAATAGGAAAATATTGTTTATATATTTGTTTATATATGAGTGATATTTAAATATATATATTAGATTTGAAAATTTAATTTATTTATCTTTTAATTTATTTTTTATTTATCTTTTAATTTTTAGAAAATTTATCTTTTGATAAGTTGCTATAATTATAGAAATAATCAAAAAAAAATTCAGATTGTGTGATTAGATTTCAGTTTTAAAATTATATATTATTAAAAATTATACTATTATTAATTTTATGCAAAACGATTAATAAATAATGATAGGTTTTGTTGTATGCATAAGTATTGCTTTACTTTTACTTGGCTTAATACACAGGCGATGCTGCATTGCTTGAAGCTGCCAAGAAAGGCAATCTATCTCGCGTGCAGAAACTTGCAACACCAGAGAACATTAACTGTCGTGATGTACTTGGTCGTAATTCTACACCATTACATCTTGCAGGTGTGTCTCTGTATGTGTATGTATGTGTGTTTGTTTGTATGTATCGATGTAAATATGTATATGTTGATATCTGTGCATGTGCTTGTGTATGCCTGTGTGTGTATGTGTCTGTGTGTGTGTATGTATGCATGTATGTATGCATGTATGCCTATATGTTTGTGTGTGTCTGAGTGTGTTTGTGTCTGTGTGGGAATATTATTACTTCACTGCCTTATTGCCGCAACGTCTCATGGTACATTTTACTACTCTACTTAATTATATCTTTATGTCAGTTCTTTATTTTTAACTTCTATATCTTATATGGAATGCTTATTAACAGAAATGTATGGTTGATGATTTATTTACAATTAAATTCACAATAAAATTTTATTCTTATATATATGTATATATATATATATATATATATATATGTTATCAACTAACTATTAGCTGTTAAAAGTAGTTTTTCACTGGTCAGGTTGATTTATTTCAGCTGGATACAACAATGTTGACGTGGCAGAGTTTCTATTAGAGAATGGGGCAGATGTAAATGCTCAGGACAAGGGAGGGCTCATTCCTTTACATAATGCCTCGTCTTATGGGGTATGTCAGAGTTTGATTTAGATACAGGAAGGTCATACCTATCTGTAAAGTTTTGTATTTTGCATTTCATGTAAAAAAATTCTTATTTTAAAGCTTTATTTATAGATTGTCTGTGACAATCTTTTTGGGTGTACCAATACATCATTTTATATTTAATATTAGTAGCTATATCAATTTTGAACATAAGGAAGATGCTATTCTTTCATGTGTGAACTAATTTAAAAAATTTGTTGCAATTTTCACTAATAATTATCATTTGAGAAGAAAGTGTGACGTCGTAATAATTTGCTATTCTATTTCAGCACGTAGACATTGCGGCGTTGTTGATTAAGTTCAGCACCTGTGTAAATGCTGTTGATAAATGGGGTTTTACCGCATTACATGAGGCTGCACAGAAAGGCAGAACTCAACTTTGTGCCCTTCTTGTAAGTTTACAAGTTTGATTTTTCTTATTTAGCTTAATTCTTATAATGTGGTGTATTTCACAGAGCCTCTTTAACCAAGAAAAACTAATTTAGGTTAAGGTTAAAATGTACAAGGCATGGAGTTATTACAGCTATATGATTGGACCATGGCGTCATTTAGTTATAATAATGTGATGCTATTAAAAGGCAAGGGCATTGTGTGATTTAGCATAATTTGAAGAAATCAGTACATATGTGTAGAATCTGTATATATTTAAGCTCCATGGAATCAGCTTTTAGTAACTTTTCAAATGTAAGGTTAATATTAATGTGTAATTATTATATTAATCAAATTATTAATTTCTAAACTGATATCCTAAATTTCTCTCAAGAATTAGATAAAGAATACAAAATTAAATAAAGCGTTTTGAGATTGACTGATATTTTGCTAGTGATTCTAGATGGACTGTTTCTGTGTTATGTTTTGCTAGTTGGCTCATGGAGCTGATCCAACATTAAGAAATCAAGAAGGACATACGCCTTTGGATCTTGCAACAGTAAGAGAAAGAATTTGTCTTTCATAAAATTGAATCTATATAAATAGTATTTTAGATCGCATTTTAATTAGCATTTTAAATAGCATTTGGTAGCTTTTTTATGTATGGTGTCTTTTTATAGTGTCTAGCATTTCTATGCGTCAGCTGAATGTTATTGAATGAAATTTATTGAGATGAATTTAATGCATATAGTTTATAGCCGGTGTATTCATGGAATTAGATATGAATACAATTGATATAATTTTATCTTTTTTGATTTTATTTTTTGCCTTTATCGTTGAATTCGCTGTAAAGATATTGAATATAAATGTTATTAAATTTAATTCATAAGTTCATTCCTTATTCATTCTAAGTAATTTTTTGTGCTGATGTGACATTACTCATCAAATATGCTGTATTGTATTTAGGCAGATGACATGCGTGCCTTGCTGCAAGCTGCTATGCCTTCCACCACTCAGCCTCTTGTACTCATCTCTTCTCCTCCTAACTCTTTCTCCACTTCTCTGTAAGCTCATCTCTTTCTGCTTATTTTTATGATAAATTTGGCAACGTATCAATATGCTTTCTTTTTTGATGTAGTATTTAGAATGCAATACTCTGAATACACAGGTGTTCAGTTTGGATTTGGCTTCCAAAATGGTATTTTTATTGATAATTATAGCGCAGTTACCTCAATAGATTAATATTACAATTAATGCTATTGAATACTTGTTACTGGGAATAGATACATTGATTAGTTCAGCCTTGGTTTTTTTATTTAATTATTTTTCAAAAAAAATAATATTCTTCTTTTGAATTGAATATCTAATATTGACGCTTTTTAATTTTTAACTTAGAACTGTCGACTGAATTTTTATTTTTAGTACTTCAAACTATTTAATACTAGGTAATCTTAAATGGTTCTTATATTAATTCTTAATTTTAAAGTATTTCCGTGTAAATCTTTCTTTCTAGACTACTAAACACTACGCCAGATTTATCCGTTTTGGGAGCAACGGGGGGTGCGAGTGGGGGTTTTATCTGCGGCTCTAAGGCTTCGGACCAAGCCGGGGATGGTTGTGCTGATACTTCCGAACCAGAGAGAGCGATAGAGATGTCACTAGAGAATATGAGCGTCGCTACATTTCTTGATGGTCTTGGTCTGTCGCAGTTGCGCGATATCTTTGACAAGGAGCAGATCACGATGGATATACTGGTTGAGATGGGGCACGATGAACTGAAAGATGTGGGTATTAGTGCGTATGGACACAGGCATAAGATCATTAAACGTATTGAGAAGCTGGCAACTGTGCACGGTAAGTGTTGGGGGGATTTTAGAGAAAGTAAATCATTTTTAAGATTCAGACAAGATCTAAATGAAGTTACTTTTGATTTTTACTTGAATATGACAGTTGAAAAATGGTTCACTTATATAGCACTGTAGTGTTTAGCACTAGATAAAAGTTTAATGTCTGTTTAACTGTCGAGGGACGATATCGCAGACAAACCATAATGCATCAGTTTACACTTATAAACTGCTGTATAAACTGCAGTAGAATGTTTATACTAGTTCTAAATAGTATAAAGTTTAATTAGTCAAATATGTGTATCTTGATGGCTTACTCAGAACATATGTGAAATCAACTTTAAATGGTTAACTTTTTGTATCCAATAAATGTGAGCTTTCTACATTAAGTGTTCATATTTTATTGTATATTAACTGCTCTTGTTTCAGGGGTGTTAAACTTTGCACCAGCCTCAGCGCAAGGTACAGTTTTGCTTGAGTTGAACTCTACAGACAGAGATTTCATAGAAGTAGAAGATCAGATGCAGGGATCTATAAGGGAACATAAGGATAATTGCGGGGGAAACTTTTCTAGATTTCAAATCAATAAAGTAAATCTTTAAATTTATTTTTGTTAAGTTTTCAGTGATAATCAAGTAACTTGTATAATCTTGAAGTTATTTCTAATTGTACGAATGTATTTTTGTTTGAATACCTATAGTGCAATTGCTCAGTGCTTGAATTAATGGATTTATGATAAAATTAGGCTTATTTATTGCAAATTATAATGTATTTTTGCTATAATATTAAACTTTTTAAGTACTGTATCCATGTTAGTAAGATATATTTCAATTCTCAAAAATAAATGAAATCTCAGATATCAATTGTTTATTAAGTTATGCCTTAATTAGTGATTATTGACTTGTCAAGGCTCGTTAGAGAAGTGTTTAGAGCGCTGGACTCGGACATGACAGGTCCAGGTTCGAATCCTGCAAAGATAGTGTATTTTTCTAACTCGCTGCACCCTTTAGTAAGGCGCTTAACTTGACAGCTACATCTGAGATATCGTTATAATCCATGATGTTAAACGTAACTTTTTACAAGTTTACTCCGTTATCTTTCAGATACAAAAGATACGTAATAAGAAGCTGTGGGAACGCTATCAACACCAGCGTAAGGAGGTCGGGGAAGAGAATCACGGACAGGAAAACGAGCGACTTTTATTTCACGGCTCTCTCTTTCTCAACTCTATAGTACATCGAGGATTTGATGAGAGACACGCCTACATCGGAGGGATGTTTGGAGCGGGTTAGTTGACACATTTATCAGATAAAAAAAAAGAGATTTGGGACTAATGGCTGGTTCCGTATTTATAGAATCCATACATAAGTACCAATTTCTTAATATTGGGTTAAATTACACGATGATTTTGTTTTAGTAGCGTGACGACATTAAAAACAGATGACGCTATAGTCCAATGAATTAGCTGTAATTGCCAAGGGTCTTGCACATTTTAACCGGTATATAGATAAAATTAGTTTTTTTTGTTAAACAAGCTTCCTGGAATCTGACATTAGTTATAGGGATAAAAGCATAAGAAGAATGGGGAATTGTTGTTTAGTTCATAAATAAAAGTCGTAAATATAATTAATTTCGGTAGAATTATTTTTTGTTGCTTGTTATTTGCAGTTATTGCATTGCCGGATTGTTTATAATTTTGACTAAGTTGACTGATTTTGTTCATAATGAAAGATTTGCGATAAACTGTTGACATATTTAAGATTATTCTTGAAGAGAAATTATACAGGAGAGTTGGATTATATTGTTGTAAGTTTAAATGATAAATAATATACAATCATATGTTTATGAATTTTACGAAACTAGATAATCGAAAGAATTGTATGACCATAACATGAATTAAACTCAATATTAATCAAATGTGTTTTAATTTGAGCTGTCATTAGAAGTATTTGGTTTTTTTCTAGGTATCTATTTTGCTGAGAATTCATCTAAAAGTAATCAGTATGTCTATGGTATTGGTGGAGGTACAGGGTGTCCCACTCATAAAGATAAATCTTGCTACGTTTGCCAACGGTTTGTCATCGTAGTGTCTTCTAGTTATTATTAATATTTACTTGTTTTCAAAAATGGATTAAATTATCGATACTCTTATTTTTATGGCTGTTTTTTGCATCGTTTGTTCTCTTTTTATTTTCTGATTCAAGTTATTATGGTAGTATTAATGATACTACTGTTCTAATTTATAGTAAGAAGCTAATTGAAGTTTAATGTATGGATTACTGTATTATACAACAATATCTTAAACGCAGCTGTCAATTAAAGCAGCTTACTAAATTCTACAGTAAGTGTTAGTAAGAATCGAATCTGGACTTATTGATTCCAAATCCTGCCAATTAGCCTAAACTCAATTGTATATAGAATTTAATTGTACAGTACTTTATTTCTTGAAATCCAACTTTTTTTCTTTAAACCGTTACTCTTGCTATTGCCAGACACATGTTGCTATGTCGGGTGACGTTGGGCAAGTCTTTCCTTCAGTTCAGCGCTATGAAGATGGCTCACGCTCCTCCAGGACATCATTCGGTCGTTGGACGACCCAGTGTCGGTGGGCTCTCATACGCTGAATACGTTGTTTATCGCGGTGAACAGGTACTTTTGTCACAAACAGAAATGTTATTCATATTGCTCACTCGCTTTATTTTATCTATTAAAATGTTAACATTAACACTTACTGCAAATATTTTGTTTTCTTTCTTGGTATCTATTAATATTGCTATTGTAGTTATAGTTGAATCGTAATAGACTCATAAGTATATACGTACAGACGTTTAATTTCTAGGACTGTTTCTGAGTTATTTTACATTAAAAATATAACATTTTATAGTATATTTTACACATTGACGCATTAGCGAATTCTATTTTCAAGGATTTATTTTGGCTTGCTATATATAACTATGATCTTTATATTTCATTACGTTTTCATAGTCTATCTAAAATCTGATATTATGATTGGAGTTTTTCTTGTTTTCAGGCTTACCCAGAGTTTCTCATTACATATCAAATAGTACGACCTGAAGGGACGACTGATCAGTCTCGAGCAACATGAACAGTCTCTCTCTCTAACTGATCACATTCTAATCATTAACTCGCAAACTCTTCACATTTAGTTGAAATGTAATTTTGCTGACTGTATTTATGCAATTCTTATTTATTTGGAACTGCTGGTTTGAATTTGGTTAAAATAATGTAATTATAAATCTATGATTCATTGTAGGAGAAATTTTAAGGTTTTGGTATTGTAAAAGACTTCTTTATTATAGATAGAATGTTTGTTGTTATTGAAATATTTGGAGTGTGAGATAAAATATTGTAAATTTTAAAGAAATTGCTAGTAAATTGAGTTCAAAATTTGATCAACATTGAATAATTAGGTGTATATATTTATGAAAATCAATGTCATTATGTTGTAGTATCACTTGCATATTCCTTCATTAACATGATGAAAAACTTATAGGTATGACTTTCTCATATATCCTGCCATATATCTAATCATCAGTGGATGTTTTTTTATTCAAACGTAAAATCATTATTGTTTTGATTTTGTGATTAAATAGTCTAAACTAAATCGGTCGCATCTTACTGTGTGGTTAGTTTTGATGCTTTTGATGCTCTGGGAGCAATGATGAAGCAGTTAGTTCGGTTAGTTTCTCTATTATGTGAAGATGCCTTGCATGTTTTTATTAACAATTTGAACTTTCTGAATTCTCTTCGAATGTTCTCTGTTCTGATGTATAGTGATGTGTCAAATTAGGTAAAATTGAATTGAAAGATTAGAATGTAGAGAAACATGAATCGCTTTTACATACAGGGTAGATGCAGAAGTGATTGATTGTAGGGCTGTTTAAATATTCCAGGACTTTTTATTGTACTAAAATTAGTTATAAACCAATTTTAGCTATTGATTGAAAGCGATATTGATTCTGCAGTTACATTTGCAAGCAGTTGCTCATTTATACATATATTTATTATTTATTTGTATAATATACAAGTGTACTTGATGAATGATATGGATTATTTACTTTGTGAAGTTTTAGTAAGTGATGAACTCAGAAGGAATAAGAGATATGAGGAATAATTGACTGTAGATTAATTTGATTCTAGGTCGATTCGTCAAAGGACGATTCATCAACGGACTGTTCATCAAGGATTCTTATAACGGACTATTCTTATCCGAACCTTAACCATAAACCTAGCCCTAAACAAAACCCTAAACCTAACGAATATTCTTGACGAACAGTCCATTGATGAATTGTCCTTTGACAAAACGTCCGCATTCCATTAATTTGCTTGAATTTGTTGAGAAATGTAATCAAATTTCATCAGTAATAATTACTTATCTGTTTAGTTTAGGTGAATTTTATTTGTAAACTTTTTTGGATAGAAAATACTTAGTAAAATATATGATGATATCCTATTTTCAAAACAGTGCAGATTCTTGTGATTATTGCATTGATAGTCAATTTCCGTTATGGTCATAAAGTAATCTTTTCAATTGTTTAGTTTCATTAAAAACTTTTGAATGATTGCTGTTATTACTACTGTAAATACGACCTGTAAAAAGATTATTGTAAAATTATGACTGTAATTGCTTATGATTATTATTAAACGAGGCATGTTCTTTTTGATTTGTTTGCATTAAATATGTTTAAACACATATCATATGTCTAAGCGCATTTAAAATGACATCGATTTTCATTTAAATTATATAAACCCTTATATAAATTTAAATGAAATGTAAATTTCTTATATAAATTAACAGTTGTCTGACCTTATTAGGTTTCATTAAATACATAATTATTATAATAGTAAAAGCTTTTTCGTCCCAATCTACTAGATATAGCAAACTGTTGAAATTTTGCCACTGCGTTCAGTGATGCGATTTCACTCACTGTGTACATAGATTTTTTGTATTCGGCAACATTCCGGTCACTGTTTTTCTACATATCAAAATAAACAATATACAATTGATTATTTTATACCTAGATGATATATTCTAAGTTACGTAATACTGTGAAGGAGGAAATAAGTGGTGGGTGGGGTATCTAAAACATTGCAGCGGTTTTTGAATATTTCATTATTTATGTAATATTACAGTAATAATCTGAAAATGTGTTGTTTTTGATTTGAAAATAAAAAAATATTGACCGATGGGCGAAAATCGAGAGATGAATGAACGAACTGATGTAGTATTTTCAAAAATTCTGTTTTTTGTATGCTTATATAAGATGTTTAAACGGCCTTTCATGCACGGAATAGAATGAAACGGAAAAACGTAAAAATAAAAGCTTGCACTATATCGCTGGGTTACAATGTGCAATAAACTTTCATCCCGCTCACTTGGACACTTTAATTTGTCTCCATTTCTTTATCCGCTGTATTTTTTTCTTGTCTTCGCTGCTCCTTTCATTCTTTCTCTCCGTTTGTCTCCGTCTTTCTTTCTGTCTGTCTGTCTGTTCGTCTGTCTCGCTACGGTTGCTAACATAACCAATGACTATTGAGTTATGGACGACATGACAATGAGGTCAGAAGAGACAAGACTTCGAATGATAAATGACCGTCGATGAGAAATTTCGAGCAGAGCGTAAAGTTGACAGAAAAGAAATCGTCTGACATCGACCCAGCTCGTGACAATACATCGTGTTTCGAATATATTTAAGTTTCTTAGATAAGTTATTGTTGCGCCATAGTTGCTTGCGTTGAAATTATCGCGGAGACGTTGTGAACGTTAAAGACGCATTCAGTTGTTGCACGATTTTGCATCATCGAAACTAAGATTAAATTGAGAATTTTCTTAATCTTAAGGTAATAACTATTATTATTTTATCTATTATTATCTCAGAATAGTAATTATTTAATCATTTAAGCGCATATCTCTAGTAACTATCAGTCTCTCATCAATCATATTAGTAGGATTAATTAAACATATTTAGTATTCTGACTTTAGTATTCTGAGTCGTTTTTTCAACTAGACGATTTATCACACATTTCACTGAAAAGAATTTAATTAATGTGTAGATCAAAGAGAATTCTATTCGCTTAATTACAACGAATGACATAAGATTCCTAAACAATGCGACTTTTAAAAATAAGAATTCCTTTCATGTATAGTTTTTGTTTCCAGTTTTCTATCGCGTTAACAACATCAGCCATATCGCCAGCAGCTTATAAATCATTAACGAATGTGTGAATGAAAAGACGATTAATGAACGATTGATTGATGACTTTCTGTTGTGACTGAGAGATTCCGATGACTTGCATAGAATATACGAGACACGTCTGTATTTCCTGAAACTTGAATGAATTCTGGACAACCAACCTTAGCCTCAATCTGACATCTGACGTCTTGTTGAATGTTATCAATGAAAGCTTTTTGCAATATAAAAGTCGTCGTGTCAGGTTGAGAATCCAGCGAGATCGATGCATGTGAATGATGTTTAATCGCCCGATGGTTGATTGAAGAAAATAAAAATACGATGAATTACAATGCGGTAGTTTTACAATAATAGTCTACATGGTAATATATTAGATTTATGGCAGAATGATTCCTACTCGTTATCGTATTTCTGAAAAAATCACAATATCGTACTTCTGAATAAAAAATCACTATTCAAGTTTCAATGAGTGGATAATTTCTGCATTAATTCTTGGTTGGTTCATAAAACTTACTGTCAAAATATTAAGCGCAAAACTGGAATTTTATTACAAAATGAAGTTATAGTAGTAGTGAACTTCTGATATTAATTTTCATTATCGATAGATTCGTAAATAGACCATATTATCAGGCCTTTAGTATTTATCGAATGCTTCTTTGATTACATGGGCGTAGTAACCTAGCCTCAGTAGCAGGGGGGATGGGGTGCAACGTATGTGAAGGCTTGTATTTTTTTAGTATGATTATGGTAGCAGGTCTAATGATTGTAAAAAAAAATTGAGAGGAATGAACAATCGCATTCTTAAGATTGTTATTGTGATTTTTTGTGAAGTTGACAGAAATTTCAGTTATCATTTAAATATTCATAGAGTAAAAAATTGTTAATTGTTTTGTGTTACGAAAGCGATTTAAAATTTAAAATTATTTCAGTGAAAAACAATGAAATAATCGCATAAGCTTAGACGCAAACTGGCTTCTATTATTATATTTCAGTCGCTCTCTGTATGTGAGAGATTAGGAGGAATTTGTTATAGGCAATAACCATTTTCATTCGAAATATTTTAAATTTATTCTCTTCCAGATAACAATGCATACAATTAATTTAAGTAACATTGGGCTAGCGTGCCGCTTAATTATCAACAAATTTAAGCAAATATTAATTCTCATTAAATTTACTTATTTTAAAGTTTAAAATGGTCGCGTTTTCTTGAATGTTTAACATCAACAGGAAAAAATAATAGTAGTATTAAGCATACTTTTTGTATATGAAATTAAATCAATTTGTTGCTGCTGAATATTTGTCCTTTAAATGATTGTCTCTGGCCATCCGCTATTTCTCCAAGGACTTCAAAACTTGATTTCCAGGTTGCAGTCTTTCCCCCTTTTCCACCCCCTTCCCACAAACTGCCCTCCGGTTCAACGAGTGTGCGTTACTCGTCTCTGATTGTTTTATCATAAGTTGACAGACGTGAGTAGACGGCAATGCAACCAAAGACTAAATCTGCATAATGGACAATATGCAGATATAAACGGCGTGACTGTCTATTGACAGCATTGACTGAAAATAATTTTTATCACTGTTAGACAGTGGAAACGTGTCAGACACGTCATTTATTGAATGTTGATAGAAAATAATGTAAACGTTCAGTCAATTCATAACATTGTAAACGTTCAATCGATAGATAATATGCGAGTGAATATTGATAAGTTATTCTCTTTGTTAATTCGTTTGTCAATGAGCGGACGAGGATTTTAATTAATGCAGCATTCAGTAATTAGATGCAGGCCTATTAATAAATGAAGGCTTATTTTTTGTATGTAAGGCAATTATAGTTACGAATGATAAAAATAACGATAAATACAGACTGATAAAAACTGAAGCTTTATTGTGTTACTTTGATCCTTGTTTCACAGCACTAACTCATCTGATCCTGATTAATTACTTGATTAATTAAATACTATATAATATTTAGTATAGCGTAAATATACTATACTAAATATATTTACTGTATAGTATAAATATGACTAATATTCGTAAAATCATCAGTTTGACTAACAATTTGTTTGACAAACTATTTTGCATATAATTTTGTTGTTAACGATGTAAAAATTACTTTTTCGTTAAACTCTTCGCATTGATTGGTGCCCTTCATATATAACAAGAAATGATGGGCGAATAAACCTTTGTGAAACACGTAGCTTTTCTAAATATTATAAAATATTATTCGGTTAGCAAATTTAAACTATTCAATGATTTATCCTTTTTAAATGATGTTGCACAATCGATATCCGCATATTTATTGACAATTTCGTTTATCTTGTCCTACATTTTATACCTCGAAATATAGAATTTTCTCATCACTCACGATGATAGTATAAGCTATCTGAGCCTACCATTAACTTTGCCAAAGCTTTTTAAATAGAGTTACTATAAAAAAATCCCAATTAAAATGCGATAAACAAAATTTAAATAAGTAAAATATTGTGAATAATATCAAATAGCTAGTGCGTCTATTCAATTTTAGATACAAATTTCAGTTTTTTTTATTTTAAACATTACAGACAAACAGAGGTAACAGTGTTTTAAACAGATATATGTTTATAGAAATCTGATTGATACAATCTAAGAGATTAAATTAACAAAAAATTCGCAAGACTAATGTTGTAATTTATTTAACACTAATTGGCGCTTGATTTGCAAATTGAATGTCTAGTGTTGCAACGAACTGTAACTGTGCACATGTTATGCCTATACTATCACTGCATTGGTGGCTTGAGCCATATTGCAACGAAACTAGTAGCAAAAGTATGATACACTACAGGACTATTTTATTCCTAAAGTTAAATAGCACGTTGTTTGTTTTAGCAGGCAATTTGTGTAAACTGTATTAAGTTAAAAGCTTATAATTAAGGCCAGCGGTTTTCTGCTGCGGTAATTTCAGTTTTCTGCGGTGAAAAACTGAAATTCTGCGATTTGCGCAGAATTCTGCGATT
>JAQIXG010003806.1:0-14044 GCA_034700105.1 Oconnorella tubifera | reverse complement strand
ATTGTTGTTATTGTCGTCCCATGTTCAAAATCGTGAATGGAAGTGTATCTTCATTGCAAAGGGGCTTCCATAAAAATTTAATAAAATAAAAAAATAATGAGCGGATTTGCTATTTGAAGTACTTCCAAAAATGTGAAATATATAAATTTGTAAGATTAATTATTCTACTTGTGTCACTTGTGAATTGTAATGATCAATTAATTATAATTATTGTCCAAGCCAGTCTTAACAACTTCTGTGTATACATGCAAAATCTTAAATTTACTGATGAGTTCAGGAAGTGCTTTTTTGCAAACTTGAGTAAACTGCTTATTCAAGTAGGCTAACTGAATTCGGTTTTGAATAATTTGTTTATTACGTGGCTGCATCAGAAACATTTATTCAATGACGCTCAGGAGATTACAAACTTATTGTGGTAATAAAAAATTATTAAAAATTAAAGCACAGCCTTATTTTGAAATAGTTATCTTGTAATAGATTATTTTCTTTTTGTTTTAGAGTCAACATGAAGAAAATGATGACAAGACAGTCAAATTACCAGAAATCTGTAATATTTGGTGGTATAGCTTTATTATCAATTCTCATCACATACTTTGCTCTATTTAGAGTTTCCAAACTCGAAGACAATATTGTGCCACACTATGAGCGTCCGTCCGAGTATCAAGAAATATCACGACAAAGAACTATGGATGATGTCTCCCCAAACTGGAGTTTTCGTCCTTCCTTTCTTTCTGAAGACACTCATAATAAGCGACCCCTCATACCAAAGATACTCCATCAAGTCTGGGATACCACTGAAGTGCCAGATCGCTTCGAAAAGTGGATCCGCACTTGGAAGATTGTCAATCCCGATTGGGAATACTGGTTCTGGACTCATGAGAGCGTGAGTTATCTCATTGCTCGTGAATTCAGCGACTACCTTTCTTTGTACAAGAGCTACATATCGCCAATATTCCGTGCTGATGTCATGAGATATTTTGTATTGTATACATTCGGCGGCATTTACGTTGATCTTGACATGGACGCGATCAAACCGCTGGACAACTGGACATCTTACGCGTGTTTAGTCAGCGAAGAGAATTACGAGCATACGTTTGTTATTCGCGGCCAGAATACTTCTAACATCGTCAATGGATTCATCGCTTGTCGCCCTAAACATCCGCTGATGAAGCTGGCGATTGAATCTCTATCAGAAGCAGCAAGATTACACTTCGGTGACTTCTTGCTTTCGACTGGACCATTATTCTTCACAAATGTATTTCGCGAGTTTGTTAAAAGTAACAAAGATCATGATGTGACTGTGGTGCCGCCTTTCTATTTTTTACCCACGTATGATGACAGTGAAAGTGATACGATATCGGGAAAGTGCTCGCCTAGGAACTTTCGCAGTTTATCAGAGGATGCTCAGTTGGTCTGTCGAGAGATCGCCAAAAGAAGTTTTCGTAATGAGCCTGGTTCAGAGGCATATACTGATCATCATTGGTTGCATTCCTATATGTATGACGAATCATGGAAGACGATTAATACTTTATCTATCAAGCAAATAGTTCCGAGTGTTATTCTTGGATCTGATGCACAGTTGCGGACATAGTTATATTGCTTAGGGTCTCAATTATTTGACAGTTGTGTTATTTACTGTACATATTTATTTTCTATTTGGTAGATTGTTTTTAAATTTCTTTTTACAATGGACTGTAACAAATATTGGAAGAATTGAGAAAATATTTGATTTCTGTTAAAATAAATAAGTGTAAAATACGATGTGACTGAATAGTTTCATCAAATGAGCTGAATTGTTAGAGTACTTGATATTTTTCTTAATATATCATCAGAAGTAGAAAGACTGTTAAAACTTTATTGATACCGGTATCAAAATAAAGTACCAGTTATATTAAATATAATCATAAAATAATATTTCATAATCAAAATATATATATATGACAATAATAAATGAGAGTACATTAGATATTACAATCTTCCACCTTTGCCAGCCATCATCCTGTTGTAGAATTGAATTACAATCTTTTTAATTACTTTTGTGTTGTGAAGTTAGATTTATTTTTCACTTCTTATGGTAATATTTTATGAAGTTCTAACTATGTATACTCTGTTGATTAAATTTTAAAAATAAACAATTGAATCAATTTGAATGTTAATAATTGTAATGAGTTACTTATCGCCGTTACCCATATTATTAATGTTTGTTACAAATGTGATAATTTACTTTGAAGAAAGCATTTAATCATTATAAAGATATTCAGATTACATTTGTTATATGTGATATCGTGTCTTTTTAAAACAATTCAGACTTTTAAATGTTATAGTATTATCATAGTTAGAAACCAGTGCACAACATGATAGCTATCGATGTATTCTCTGCAATAAAAAATATTGAATTTATAATTAAATAAAACAATGAAATTTACATGAAATAGATTCTTTATTAATGAATAATTGTGATCAGTTATATTCAATATTCAATTATCATTCATTAAAAGCAATTTTTATATACAATTTAAATGTTTTTTTAGGTAGTCCTTCATCAAGTAAAAAATATTTCACTGTCATTTAAACCTTAGTCTCAGAGAATCCTTTAGTAATTGAGCATATGCTAGATGATGGTGATTTACATTGAATACTGGCTTTACATATATGATTCTCATTTAAAGAATCCGGGATCGCTAAGATTTTCTGCGATTGAGCCGAATCTGCATTATCAGAACTGTTTCTATTTTCTTCATCACTCGGTGATTGCAATCGATTAGATGTTTTCGAAAGTCTTTCAGACATTAACTTCAACGCGGTAGGTGTGGAAACAAAGAAAATCTTCTGAGCTCTTTGTGTTCTTCTGGCTTTAAGGCAGGAAAAAATGAGCGCAAGAAAGATTTGAGTAAGAATAGAGGTGATGATTATGATGAATGTTGTGGTTAGAATGTTTTGATAAACGGTTTTCATACGGTGAAGATCAAGAGATTGATTCTGATGAATTATTCTATCAAGCTGAGATCGCAATGCCACTATATAAAAGATAACATAATTGGATTTTAAAAAGTAACCAGTGACGAATACTGATCCAAAAAAATTATTTTGTAGATAGTTTTTGGTGCAAAATTTAATCTTGCGTAATTTAATATCACAAAATATATATTGACATCAATTCTGCTGCTGGTCAATAAAGTTTCACACTCAAGAAAATTTTGTGGTGTAACAATAGAGTGTCCGACTCTAGATAGGGAGGTTGCGTGTTCCAATCACGTCAGGGTCAAATTTTATTTTTTGAATAATTGATTTTGAAAATTCTAAGTTTATAAGGACTAGAGCCCGTCCTTCGATGGTTTTTAAAGCTAACAAGTATATAATTCAACTAACTTGGTATGGGCTTTGATTGAATATCCCAGAAATTGCACGGCAATATTGGCTGAAAAAAGATATCTGTAGTTTCTGTATGTGAGCAGTAAAGGCTTTGTGAACTAACATCAGCAATTGAGCAAATTTCATCGAAATACTGTCGTTGAGCCGTTTCCTGCACTGATAATAAATCTGCTGTATAATATTATAATCCATATCTTATATTATAAATTTAGTTGTAGCTAGACACAGGCCAGTTCATTTGCCCCTTACCATTATGTCATTACGACTTAATTAAAAACTATACAAGGTTACTAATCAGCAGTTATAATCAGTGATTACACAGTCGATACTTTAATTAACACTATCAGCATAGTCACATTGAAAACTGAATTTAAGATTATGCACATTGTAATGACTTTAAAATATTAGTGTCTCATTTCAATTTACTTAACTCACCAGATTTGAAAAATTCCGATATTGCCTGTAGTTGAAGAAGCTCAAAGTGCATGAAGTCTCTCCACCATCTTGTCATCTGTTCTGTACACTGAAGACCATGTTGAGATATGTAAATATTAACATTTTGCACAAGATCAAAGATCACATCTAAAACTGATGGTAGTCGGAAGATACTATTAAATAAGTTTGGTTTAATTATGTGATTAGTGAGTTTAGCAACAAATAGAATAGCAAGCAGTATTAAGCCACATAGTATTAACTTTGAAATAATCTCGGTAGAGCCAAATAACTCTAGCGAATATTTTAAAAAACTGCAGTTCTGGTCTTTTTCGATATCTGACGAGTTTTGATATGGATCAAAAATCAAGTCATTCGGCGTCTTGTTGTGATTTAACGAGTTTTCAAACGAGTACATTATTTCTGTGTTTGAAATGTCGTCACTAACATAACCAAATGAATTATCAGAGGCGCTATCATTATTGACGTTATTAGTTGCACAATGTTGATGAGTGGAAACATTCTTTGTCATTTTTAATCGCGGCGTTTGCATTAAAATCTTTTCCTGAGTATTACTGCAAATTTTTCTTATTTCTATTCCAAGTTGTGTAAACCTATAGACAATTAATATAATATCCAACGTATAGAGCAACTTCCAAATACTTTCAATATCTATAATAGGAATAGATAAATTCTGCAAGTTTATTGATTCATGTGAACTATCACTTAAAAATCTTTGGGCCGTGTCATTTTTGGTCAAGTAGAGAGAATATTCCGCTTGGTGATACATTTCCCTATTGATGAGGTCTAAACCTCTATTTCTATGTATTCTATGCTGATTTTGCAGCAAGATTTCAATCCAATCTGTGGTCGATTCTTCTTCATGGTCTGAGGCATAGTAGCGAGTGGAATTTGTTTTTTGAGCAATATCTGTATAATTGAGATTAAATTTTGACATCAATGATAATTCAGTTATGTTGTAAAGCAAACATTCGGAAAAATTGAAACTAATTCGAGACCAATTTTGTGGATACGAGAATAGAACAGCGTGAAATTGATTCATTCTGCAAAATATAAATATTTTTAAATTGTTACTGGTAAATAATTTGTAATAATAAGTAAGTAAATTATTATTTATTTTTTAAGCCAATGAGCTTATTTTTCTAAAACTAAAATATTTTATAACTATGATAGCTGAGTTGACTGAAGTAACAAATAAAATAAAATTGCTATAATTGGTAATTTTACATCAAGAAATTAAAACAATTCGTTCTAACCTCTTACTAAATGCTGCTCTCCACGAATTAACAGCCATAATATCTGTCACGTATAGAAAATCTGTAAATGTTTCACTAAAAATTCTTCCATGCATCTGTTCTTCTTTATCATGTAAGCTCTTCGGATATAGAAACCACGAATTATTAGGCAACTGATTTATATACGCGCTATAATTTTCTAAATACGGTTGCAGATTTGTTTCAAAGTTTTGTACTTTTATCGATGCATACAACCAAACTTTCTGTAGATATTCAATATTTCGTCTTTTGAGCTGTTCGATTATAACATTTGATAGAATTGATTTACTCTTAAGACTATCCATCTGAGTGGTAACATGATTCCATAAAGATTTAAAAATATTGATTATATGATCATCGCAAGATTCCTGCATAAATTTCATGAGTCTCTGTTGAGTAGTAATCTCGGTATTAATATTATTTTGAAAGTGAAACGTTTTGTTCTGTTCAATCATAGATTCCATGTGACTCAATTTATTTTCAGTTGATCTAATATTTATTCGCATCCAAATCAAAAACACAAATGACATCACAGAGAATGTAAAAACTATACTATAAAACAACTTAATCAATATGTAAATGTATAAAATGAATCTTTGAGCATAGATGATTTCCGACTTTCTGTGTCTTTTGTGAAAAGAATTACTTTTGCTTTTATTTACTGCAGTTATACTAGTGAAATCATGGTGATTCATATTCTGTTTGTGAGTATTCCATCTTATAGTAAGCGCTACTTGTAAACATCCACAACAGACCACAATTCCAGCTGTAGAAATCCCAACAATACACAATAATAGTCCTTCATTTTGTGTAAAAGATATCTGGTTGATGGGAAGCTTGCATATTTTAGTTAAGGGACGATTTAATACAGCATTACTTAAGAAAATTTGATATTTCTTACTGATGTCGTCTATCAAAACTTCAAAAGTTCTTTCTGGCTTTGATGTCCAATGTGGAAGTATGAAGGTTACATTGAATCTAGCAGGACAAGATACAATAATCTCGCATTTGAACAGTTCTTCAAAGTCCATGTGATCGTTTACAGTAAAGGCTAAATATCCAGGACAATCACTGATAAATCCTGCAATAGAAGTATCAAAATATATCTTATATGACACATTACAGTGAATATGTTCTTGGATTATTAAAATACCCAATTAAATCATTAAAATTCGGTTACAATCTCTTCGCTTAACGTGCATTGCTTTTATAGTTACGGTGCTTGTTTTACTTAGAGTCTCTCTTGTCTTATTTTTCTTTATAAGTTTAAAAATATTTTTAATTGACTGCTTTTGCACAAATGTATATTATTATTTCGTGCAAATATATAATATATATTTAGCACAAGTATTACAGTTACTATTATTGTATTATGCTATAATTTATTTTTTAAATAAATAAGCAAAATAGTATAATTTATATTATATTCATTTTTTTTAATTAACTATACTATTAAATTATAATATAGTATAATTGCTATATAATATTATTTAACATTGTTATTGCATCTATTTATATAAAACTACCATTATAATTATTGTGTTTCGTTATAATTACTGTGTTTAATAAAAAATAAATTTCAGCAAACCATGAATATGGATTTCCCAACTCTTTCCGTCTTCAGTTAATGTAAGATTTGAGTGAAGAGATTCATTGTCGATCAATTTGGATATTTTTGACTTAAACCACCATCGAAGCACAGAGGCATTACCTGAAAATGGAATGTACTTCAAACTAAAACTTATACCAAAAATGTAACATATAACGATATGATGCTTTTCAGATCAGTTCCTTTTAGATAAAAAATATATTTACATACATAAAAGTAAAACAATAAACTAACTAACTAATAAATTTATAAGTTTAGAAATTAATTGATTCACTTTTTATATATTTATTATAACATAAATGTGAGATGAATGTAATAATATTATAATAGTTATTCCATAGTTATTATAAGCAATTTAAGATCTGAAAATTTATATTTGAATAAACTTGAAAATTTGATTATCAGGCTTCACAAAAATAATGGAATACTTGACGTTATTAAATGATGAAAATGAAGAGAATTTGATAGTTAAATGATTGATTGTGTTAACACTTTCAATGTAAAGTTCTTACCTGGAACAATAAATTTAAGATGCGGAGTATATAACTTTGAGCTTAGTAAATATTCAAATCCTACTCCTGATTTTCTAACCACGACATTAACGCCTTGGCTATCACTGTTAGTATATCTTTCTACTGACTGAAAACTGCTGACATTCTTATTACAACTATTCCCATCCACCCAAGTTGAAGTGCTGTACGCAAAAGGTTCAGTGAACTGAGCTGACAAAACCATTACATTACTCAAAGCACTGTTACTGATGACCGGCTTCTTGCTGGTTTGAGGTCTTAAAGGATATAACGAATACTGAACAATATTCGAGTCATCGAGATTATGATTCGTCATAGCACCAAGTATAAAATCTTCGCGAATATCGATACCGATATCGTGCTCCACTGTAAAAAACGTAATAACTTTTTGTCCTTTGTTTAAATTATCGACATCATTCGTGTTTATTTCTGCATAGATCTTGGGTGTTTCCAACAGAGTTAATCCAGGAATAGAGAGATAGAACCAAACGCGGTATAAGATGACTGGTTTACGATGTCTAATATGACAGAGAACTTCGCGATTAATATTCTTATAAATCGGCTGTAGAGTGTATGTGTACGCGTCACCTAAATGTAAGAAATTATTTTGAATTAGTTTTGTATATTTATTATAAAATATTTATAGATTAGATTTTGAAAGATGATGTTCAAGTTTAAAAATATACTCAATATTCTCAGTTGCAAGAGATATTATAATTGGTGTTTATTACAATTTTGCTGCTGAAACGATGGTTAAACATGAATGCTATAAAAGATAAGGAATTCTTAATAAATTCAAAATAAATTACAAAATTACAAATTACCTGTTGCACATTCTACAGGAGACTCAAAGCATTCTGGAATAGCAAGTTGTTTGCATTCTGTTGAACTATAGCAGTCAGCCTGACAGCATTTTCTCTCAAAATCATCTAGTTTCATATAAAATTTTCACTGTTATTATATATTGCTAATATTTGATGAGTAGTTCTATTTTTCTGAGTATAATGCTACAATGATATATGTTATAAGAAATGTCAATATCAATCGTCTAATGAGCTAAGTTTCTCAACCGAAAAAAAAACAGCTAAGCAAGAGTTAAGCTGTCAGAAAAATGTGAGAACTGTACAGGAGTGTGAGAGCTGCCAAATTAACTATAATAGCGAGGTGAATACTGTGAAAATAATTGTACTTCTGATGTTTCAACAGAAATACAAACTGACATTGTCAAAAATAGCACTATGTACTGGGAAGAAATACACGTGTTTAGTGTGTATATTTAATAGTAATAATTTACTGGTAAGCGAATAAAAATTGAAATATAATATGACCATTTCGTGGGATGTTACTAGGCTAGTATAGAAATATAAGTCTGTAAACCTACCTTGAAGCTGACACTGCTCCTTCTCCAGGCACTTATTGCAGTGAATTTGAGCTATCTTACACTTCGATATAGGCTGCAGAATAGGCTGAATCTTTACATCATTTAATCCAAATAAACTGTGCAGTAGATCATTGGCCTGTGTACAAACTATGCTATTGACAGCGGGCTCTAACGTTACTGGAGGGTATATACCCTGTCGGAATATAAAAGAATTGTTTTATCATAAGTTACATAATATTTTTTAAATTAAAAGTTAACCTATGAGCATATTTTTATCAAATTGAACGTTAATATGCATTTATTCTCCTAGCCCAGCGGTTCCCAACCTGTGGGTCGCGACCCCAACTGGGCTCGCCTGACAATTTGGTAGGGGTCGCAACATTTTATTCAATTGCATATTCATTAAAAAAATATTGAACAAAAAATATAACAAATTGTTGCGTTTTGGTCGCCACAATTTAAAAATTTTATCGTTAGGGAAAACCACAATTTGGCAATTGTTATTATGGGGTGACAGCATCAGAAAGGTTGGGAACCGCTGTGAATCTAGCTTAATTCTTCCAAAAAATGACAGCAATAATTTTACTTGTAATTAGATTGAATCATCTAACTACAAGCTTGTTTGAACTGCAGAGTTAATACAAAATAATGTTAAAAATTTGAATAACTTTAACATAATTGTTGTGTTTTTTAAAAGTCATTAAGCAGAATTTAATATACAAATTCATTAAAAAAGCTATGAGAAAATTCGTGAAGTCATATTTACTAGTATATTTTGCTGAAAAATAAAGTATATTTTACTAAACAATAACAATTTGAAATAAGAAGTGCTTGTATTCCACTGAAAAATTACTTTCTTTAAACATCTTTATTTATTATAAGCAGCATTTCTGCCATAATTCATTGATTAAACTTAACCATTTAGTAAAATTTATATTCATTCATTAAAGTCAATTTGTTTTTTGTTATTTTTGTGTTACACTTTATTAGTATCAAGTAACAGATTGCATATTATTTTACAGTATATTTTTTTGTATAATAGAAACCTGTTTAGAGCATGGTTCATTAATTGATCGCTGAATGTAATGTTTCCCCACTGACACATCATAAGGACAGAGTCCAGACTTGATGCGTTCCGCTGTGCAAACTTCTTGCCAGGCGCGAGTCGTGCGATCTTTTGATATCTCCAGAGTTAAGTTATAAAAATCTGGCAATGGTTTTCTGGAAGAAGATGAGATATTTTATTTTAATATAAATTTTCCTCAACTTCATTCACTTCCAAAGAACATTACATGCGATAACTACCAGTATTGGCATTTTTAGAGAGGGGGAGGGGGTGAGGGGTTAATATTAATTGTTTTGATCCATTTATAAGTGGACTACAGGCAAATATTTGTATTACTGTCAAAAGTTTACAACAATTTAACATTTTGATTCGTCAGTCCTACATTCAATGTGTATTATCTTTTTGTATTTTAAACTCTACTGCGGTTTTCTACATAACTTTATTTTACACAAACGATGTATAAAAATCATGTAAATGCAAAACTTAATTAAGGCTATCGAAGACTATAGATTAAAATAATATCAAGGTTAGTCAATTATTTCACATATGACTAGTTGGTGATTTCAGTAAAGTATAGTGAAATATCTGACCATAGTTTAATAAGACTTATATGATATCACTACAATATATAAATTCATACCTGCACAATTTTTGAACAATCTCGGTAAATCTTTTCATATCTTTATTTGTGTCTGGATTTCCAAGCACAAAATCATTATCACCATTATGATCGACATCATCAAAAAGAGGCATTATGTTTATATCCTGAAGGCCAATGTTTACTCTTATTCCTGAGTCTCGAAACACAACAAAATCAGTTTGTTGCTTTCTATCAGTCGCGTAATATATTGTTTCTAAGTTGCGACCATTGTGTAAATTCTCCACAAGCACATTCGGTGAAGCTTCTATACGAAATCCTGATCAGTACATACAGATTTAGCGACATAATTCTAATCTTAACTAATGTCACATAATAAAACTATTGATGCTAAAACCGATCCAGAATTTTGAATAAAATGGATATTTAAAGACTTATGCTAGTAGAATCTAAATGATATAATTATCCTCAATAAATACTTTTTGAATAAATATTTTCAATTCTAAAAAACTGTCATTTATGACAGTATATTAAGTTGATAATTATTTTCCAACTAAGTAATCCAGTGTGATCATTTCTTAGTCATAAATGTTTTCAAATTTTATGACTTTCTCTAAAAATAACTTTCTCTTAGTAGAGTAATAATTAATGACCTCAAATTTAAAACCATGGATGAGTCTATTGAATTATAATATGATTATAGTCGAAATATAATCATCATGCAAAATAAAATAATAAAATCAATCAAAACGATTTTCAGAGTAACAGTATATAATCATATACTGGATATACAAAAGAAATAATTACAGATTACTTAGACTAAGTGTAGAATGCAAAATGTTAACTATAGATTCAACAAGTATTATAGAAGTATAGAAAATCTATTACCTGATTAGACTTAATATTTTTAGCATTTTTGTCGAATAATTATTAACATAAGTTACCTTTAGATACATAAAATATATGAAATTGTACCAAATTGTCATCATATTGAGCTAGAGATTGGCCAATTGCATAGTGTGGATACAATAAAACAAAGAATATGTGATCGCAGAGAATATTGAAGTTACTTATAAACTTTCTATTACTGGAATTAAGTAAAAATTAATTTCAATTTATACTTACTTTCTTTTTTTCGTTTTTTGTTAATCGTGAACGGTTTGCCGAATCCTAAATATAAAAATATACGAAACTGATGTTAATGCGTATAAGACTTTATAGTAATATTAATTTTTAAATACTTATATTACATAATGGGCAATATAATTACAGTTAATATGAATCATATATGACAGGCGATAAGTGAAATATATCGTCTGCCTGTCATAAATAAAGATATGTAAGTGACACAAATGTAAATTTGAATATACATAGCCTACAAATAATAAGTAAATGTGCAGTTGCAGATATACGAGAGTAAACAATAGTTCCCTCCTACAAGTGTTTCTAATTTTTATATAATAATTAACATGTATAAAAAATAAATCTTCATTTCTAAGAAATCATAAAGATGACGAAAACGTGAATGAAATGATAAAGACAGCTCAAAAAAGATAATCATTAATTTTAAAGTAACTTATAGCAGCTATAAGCAACTAATAACATAATAAAAATTTAAGGAAAAAATTTAATCCAACTACAAGGACAGAATCAAAAATACTTGAAGCTACAGAAAAATCTGAATTATTTTAAGGCATTCTTAAAATTGCAATATGATATGCGATATCCTAAGAAATCAAGTTGAGAAGACTCGCTCAGTAATCCTATTGCTGTTCTCTGCCATTACAAATAATTTTTAGAATTTTCATGTTACTGGATCATAAGACCCTTTCTGAATGATAAAGGAATGTTCTTTGAGCTCTTTTTTAAAACAATTTTTTGAAAAGAATTTAAAGTATTCTCTTCAATCACTCAATTTAGAAATTAATAAACTGGAAACGAAAGCTATAAATATGTGCTTTTTCAATTAAATCTGTTTAACAATAAATCAGAAATGCATTATTTCTACGTAAACTAACTTATATAATGTATTTTCTATCAAGGGCCATCCTATGAAAGTTAGCATCAATTAATATATTGATCACAGAAACATTTCAACGCAACAAATAGACAACGAGGAGACACATAAAGCAATAATCGAATTAGTGATATCAATCTCATGCTGGTATTTTACATTCGATAAGTTTAATAAACTAATTTTACATTTTTTTATATTTTTTATTCTAATACAAATATCGCTTAAAATATTTAAAGTAGTGTCAGATAAATACATACCCGGTACGGTATACTTTGAAAAAAAATATATTTAATTTATTTTTATCAAAACTGTTTTTACAGTTAATGAACAGAAATTCTAAAATCAAAATTTAAAATCATTCTTCTATATTAGTTCATTCATTTTTGTAACATACCTTTGTAAAGATTCTCCAAATATGTTCGTTTGCTGAGTAAAAACGATACAGGTTCTGAAAAGCAATACCAGCATCTTTAATAATATCTATTACAATAAATTTACTACAATTAATAGCTTAAATCTTTTGTAAATAGCTTGATACTGACAGATTACTAGTCAATGCTAGTTAGCGCAGCGGTTAGGCTGGAACGCAAGACTTTGAATTATGGATTCAAAGCCTTTCCACTAACTTGCTGTATTGTTTAGAAAGGTACAAGAGAGTGTAGGCTTATACACTGTAGTGCGATAATCAAACATTCAAAGTCAATAGCAAATGAAAATCTAGTTTAATTGTCTTTTTTAATATAATAATAATCGTAAAATTATCTTTAGACAGTTATTGGTATTATAAAGTAGAATTGTTTTTTAGAATTTTGATAGCAAAAATATTTAATTCTGATAAACAGATCAACTACACAATTTTTTTACATACCCGTGCGTGTATCTGCTAATGACATACAAGACCAGGCTAAAGAAGAATTATCTATAGCAATAATATAAAAAATGTATTGACAAGTTATATCTATTTCACAAATTACACGCTTAAGAAAGATTCACATGATATTCGTGATGTTATTTATGACAATAGTGACATTTTTAAAATACTAATTAGAAATATAACTTTAAACAATATTTTTTCTTAAACAATGTAAGAAAAAATACTATAATATAATACAGTACAGGTATATGTATATGATTTATAAAAAATATCCTCAGAATTAACAATCACAAGTTGAATAATTCATGAACAAAAAGCAATCTGCAACTTTTTTTGACTATCAATAACCAAAACAATAGATAAAACAATAGACTTGATATAAAATATCTCTTAAAGCTTGATTTAGCACAAATTAAGAAAAAAAAGGTCAGAGTAAGGACAATATTAATTATGAAATTAAATTTTGACTGAGAAATGAAGATTATATTGAAAACATTTCAATAATTCAATTGAAATTGTAGTCGTCATATAATGATATTCATGGGCGCCGCCAGGATTTTTTCCATGGGGGGGGCAAAAAAAATTGCTTACAAATTACGTTTAAGCTATTAAGAATATTTTCATATTGTCCTAGTTTTATGGGTCCCTATCTTGGACATTTGAACTTATAACAATTCAACTAACACCATCAACGCCGGTTCACTGGACTTCGTTGAACTGCTTAAACATGCGGACACATTTAATCCGTCGGTTCATGATGCTCTGCGAATATGCCTATCACTGCCTGTGACGCCTTGTACAATTGAGAGATCCTTCAGCACCCTTCGACGTGTCAAAACATGGTTGAGGTCTACCATGAGTGATGAACGC
>JAQIXG010003805.1:0-14046 GCA_034700105.1 Oconnorella tubifera | reverse complement strand
ACATATAAATAATAACACCTTAGTATCACTCTAAATAACGTTTTATTTCATGAAAACAACATAACTTATCAAATTATAAAATAAAAAATACGCAGTTTTCAAAAAATTTCAAAAAATTTTCTCCACGGTAAAGAGGTTAAATATGGCTAAAACTGAAATATTTGCACGCATTAAACCAATAGCCAGTATTTTGCAAAGTGGGGTTGGGAATTTTTATTAGATTATCATGCTAATTTTTTGTTTCCTTGTACACATTTTTTAGAATACAGTAAACACTGAAATACAGTGTCAAACTGTTTTCAAAGTGATTTTGTTACACTTAGATAATAAATGAGATTTCTACAATGCTCAAAATTACTTTGATATTTACATTTTGATGTTATTTAGCATCTTTATTTAATAACGGCTTTTAATAGTTTTATATTCAATTTTTACTTTTGTTGTAGCTTAATAAAAAGTTTTTTTAATATAAAGAGACCATCCAGAAAAAATTGAAATGACTTCGGTAACGCTATTGCATGACTTTAAACAAAACGTTTCATTACTATTTTCTAGACATTGAAAATATACTTGCGTTTTAAAAGTTATTGAAATTCTAAATTGTATTTAGTGGAATCAGCCGTCTATGATTATGATTGTGTACGACGTAACGAATGAAGATTCATTTACAAGTGTTGATACGTGGCTGCAAAAAGTTAGACCTCAAAAAAGTGGTAGAACAATACCAGGTAATGTGGGTGTTGAATACTTGGTAATATTTTTATAAATAGAATGATTTTTATTTCATCTGATAAATATATAACATAGGCAAGAATAATGTATCAATTAGTTTTTGTTGTACAATAATACAATATAAGAGTGCAAGTATTTAATTAATTTGATAATAAGATCTTTACATTAGTTTCAAGAAAGTATATGGTTTTTTAGTGCTAGAAAAATGTACTACAGAGTGTCAAATAAAGCTAATTATTGAAAGACAACAACTTCAACAATAAATGATTGTTTTATAATTATTGAAAATAGTTTTATTATATATTGATTTACTCAGAAAAAGTCTAAATTAATGATTTCAGTGGCTGCCCCCAAATCACAGTCTTTCAGAAATCGAATAAGATTTATAATTAGTTGTGGTTTATTGAAAAACTGAGTTCCATAATGTAGCTATCGAGACATGTAGGTCATGCGCTTCTGCTGTAATTAGACATATTTCTTGACGATTATATATTGAAAGTTATCTTATGATAAAAAGGTGTTCTTGTTGCAAATAAGACGGATCTTGATGCAAGAAGGAAGATAAGTAGGAAGGATGGAGAGAATCTAGCTCAGTCAAAGGGATTGGCTTACTTTGAGTGCTCCGCTGTAAGAAAACGTTTGCTTTAGTATTCTTTCAATTTCTTTTAGATATCTCGTCAAGTAATTCACAGAAAAATTCAGAATTTAATGTATCATTAAATTCCATTGAAAGTTTGAGAACTTTATCAATTTTTGATAAGTTTTTTATCAGTATTATATTAATTTATATGATGATATGGATACAGTAATATGTACATTTTTGTTATGTTATAAAAGCAAGAAAAGCAAAATGAGAAGCTATTACTGTTAATGCTAATCTTGATCGAGACATTTATTATCTACATCTGTTTTAACAATGCTTGGTTTATTGGAGAAACTTTTGTTTGTAGAATCTAAAAAAGATGATTTTTATGCTTATCTACAGAAGGAAATGCAAAACGTTGATCAGCCTTTTCAACATTTGGCAAAGACTTTTTATAATCTCTACGAGAGCAAATTGGAAATGTTTAAAACACTCGGCTAATCTTCTGCTGTTTGGAAAAAATTTAACCGAAAAGAACTAGAAGAACGATTTTTCCTGAAGTTTATGAACTATAAAATGTTCTTTTTGATATAAGAGTATGCTAAAGGCTAGTGGTCATCTAAACAAAAGGAAGTTTAATGTATTTAAAAGTATGCATTTATAACAGCAAATAGTACATTTACTACAAATATAAGCGGGTAAATATTGTAGTGCTTGTAAGTGTAAGTGTTTTTTTATTGTTTTTAAATGTTGTAGTAAAGAAAAGAACATTATATACTAGCAGTAATAAATTAATTACAGTTATTTTGATTCTTTGTTAGACATTGTGATTTGTACTTTTATATAAATGTTTGAAATGAAAATTTATTGCTCATAAAAGTTATCATTATTTTCACTGAAAGTATTTTGTATCCTACTATTGTTGTATATTTTGCTAAATGAATGCTAAAATATTCATAAATTAATTTTTTGCTTGTTTTATGACTTAACATGGTACAGTATAAAATAGAAATTATTTGGTATTATTTTAATCTAAAATGACACGTTGTAGTTATTGGAAACACAAAATTGTTAACTTTTAAAATATCTTAGACTTTCAAAGTATAATTTGTAAGCTTATAGTCATCCATTAGGTAATCAAACGTCAGAGTATATTTGTGTAGCCTATAACTTTACAATGTACACTGTATAAATATTTACACTAAATAATAAACAGTAAATATTTACCACTTAACATTACATATCGTCACCGGAATGTAAAGTAGATTTTAGTACTGTGGTATTAAACTATTTAGGTTAGAATATCTTCAAGCAAAAAGAATATCGGATTAATTTTAGTTTCTTGATAATTAATGTATCTATAACATTTTAAATTTCTTAATAAACTCATTGAATCTTATCAGTAGCGAATATGACAAAACAATATTTTTTAAATATTATTTTGCAGTGTTATTGATTATAAATTGCATATAAACATTTATAAGGCTTACCCTCTCCTCAAAACGCTATTTTTACTAAATAATTCAGTCATTTTGTTACTAAAGAGTTATGATAATTAAAGCTAATAATAATTTTCGATCGTCTAAAAACTCTTCTACATTCATCATCTTTGAAGATTTCAAACTTACTGATGAATAATTTGATTCTGTAAATGTTTTGGGCTCAAACTACAAGCTTTCAAGCGAACAACCTGCTACAGACGAGATCGATCGAACTCTTCTTAGTAAATGAACTTCAAAAATATCATTGCTAACCTTTCGAATGCCATACCTCATAATCATTTTTATCCATAGAAAAAGATAATATCTCAAATTAGCAGCGAGAATAGCAAAACTCTGAACATATAAACAGCTTAAACTTTGATTATAATATCACCAACTCCGCACAGTGTATTGCGTAGTGTTCGGCGCGTAGCCTTGTAAGCCGCTAGCTGTCAGTCTAGGTCCAAAGATTGAACTGTAGGCTGTGTTTACAAAGCTTCCGCTTCCATAAGCCCCAGAAGACATAACGCCAGACGACGGCCCATAGGCTATCCCCGTTGAAACGTACCCTCCTAGTACACCCGTCGACTCGCCGACGGGACCTAGACACCCTTTCCCGTCACGGACAAGGACGGGGACGGCAACGCGTCGCGCGGTGACCGGAGGGGGAGACCTGAGAACGGCTAGTTCAAGGGACTTGTCCTGAGACTGACGCTTCATCTTATACCGTCTGTTCTGGAACCAGATTTTGACCTAAATAAATGTTTAGCATGATATAAAAAATGGAAGTAATGGAATGTGATTATAAGCAACATATTGTTATTATTGCCTACCATCAGTTTGTTTAGCTGTACATTCAAAAACAAACATAATATAATATGAGGTTGATTTAACGATATGCGGACGATTCGTCAAAGGATGATTCGTCAACGGACTGTTCGTCAAAGATAATCGGTTAGGTTTAGGAGTGAGGTTTAGGGTTACTGGTTAGGGTTAAGTTTAAAATTAGGGTTAAGGTTAGGATTAGAGTTAGGGGTTATATAAGAATCGTCTGTTAAAAAAATTATTCTTGACGAACAGTCCGTTGACGATTATAACATAATTAAGTCTTCTTATGTCAAAATTTCATCTAAATTGTACCTGCTGCGAGCTCAGTTTGAGAACGACCGCCAGCTGTTCCCTCTCTGGAGCTGATAGATACCTCTGTTGCTTGAACCGTTGTTCGAGCTCGTAGACTTGAGCTTGGGAAAACAAGACGCGGGGTTTGCGCTTTGTTTTGTGAAGCAGGAGTCGACACTTGGGTGACGACTGATTAGAAGGACGGGCAGGAGTAGGTTGTACCACTGACTGAACCGTTTGAGCTTGGGAGGAACTTAGCGTAGGGATACCAGATGATGATTTTGGAGTCAGCACAGATCCTGAAATATGTATATAAGATAAACTAAGGTTAATGGAAATAAAAAACACAAAAAGAACAGATTGGATATGAGTGATATAATTATGAATATGAAATCTCACAACACAAATCTATTAAATATGTTTTATAACCCAATGTATATTAATTCGAGTAGGCCTATTTAATTTAACATTGATGTCCATACGCTTAATTTTAAGCTCAAAAATACAGTAAATTATTAAGCTATAATCAATATTAGACTGTTAACCATAGTATCAGGTTTAACATCATAATTAGCATTATAAAGAATTAAACAAATAAACCTACAGTATACATTTAATTTTTATAAATCAAATGTGTTATTTTTATTTATAACTCCCATTTGTTTGGCGAATTCAAGAATATACATAACTTTTACTTCGTTTTATGTGTAAACAAATGTATGCTCAGCTTATCTACGCAACTTCTCTGTGATCCAAGTAAACAACAGATAAGCCAATCTGATCTCACATTAGTTCATCAATGAGTTAAATACCAGACCATGAAAGTTAAAAACTTACAATTTAAATCATACAATAATCACATTCTCTTCACTACACAGTATAGACTGATTCTCGCTTCATATTTACACCGCGCTATCTCTGTTAAGATTAAACAAACTGGTGGAAGAAAGTCTACACGAACACATTTAACCACTTAACTGCATCACTCTCTTTAGACGCAATTCAAGCGTTCTAACGTGCGGGACGGATTATTATTTAGTCGTCATGTCATCATCGAAATGAATTTCAAGTGGTCCGGGCGGTGATGATTGATACGGGCAATTAGCTCGTTTGTTTATACATTATTTTAAGCAATATCGCTGCAACTCGTGCGACGTAGAGAATTATTATTAAAAATCGCAGATAAAAAAGCGAAAGGATGCTCAATGCAAAATATAAATTAATGTAATTGCATGCTGCTTTAATACAGGTATTACTTAATAATGGTCAAATGAAATACAATCTTACGAAGTTTTAATAGTGTTGTAAATATCAATATAATAGGCGACAGTAATAATAACATAAATATTTTTTCATTAGCATAAAATCATACTTAATCGTATTTTTTCCAGGTAATCTTAGATTACCACATACAATCGGCTCATTCATTGTTTGAATTATAATTATAAGCTTATACACGATATGTCATTTACCAATAATGTTTGCAATATTAATTAGTTAACACACTGGTTGATAAAACAAAACTGTATAAACGTTTCAGGTACGGTACCGGTTCTACCGTACTAAACTAATTAAAAAAATATTAGGCCTTTGGAAACGAAAACAAGATTTAAAATAACTGCACACACGCTTCCCGATTTACTTTCATTATCATTCATCACATTAGAGATATATGGCACATTATAAAATTATAATTGATTATAATTTCTGAGACATTATGTCGTGGGATCAACGGTCTAATTGCATGAAACGATCGATTATATGTCATAATATTGAAATACTTTAACACAGTCAAATGAATATTTTGTACTCCTTTATTTATATATTCAGTTGTAAAATTCTTATATCTTGAGTTGCATATTAAATTGATCCATTTTATCAAATCTGTTTAATGCCAGAATTTCGCCTGAAAGTGACCTAGCAAAGAATCGAGTAATCTATTGAATTTTATGTCTTGCTCTTTCTCAGATTTATTTTTCGTTTACCACAATATGCATATTGAGGCGTGTAGTCGATAATTCGTTTCTATATCCAAATAAGAATATTAATGACTAACCGTCTGCAGCGAGAATACTAATAATTAGCACGGTACACATCATTATCATACACATAATATCAAAAATATTAGAAGTATACAATGCATGCCTCACGCTAAGCCATTCCAAATTGCGCATAATTTCTCTATACAATATAAGATGTAAGTTTGCATAACTATATTTTAAAATATATACAAATTAATGATATATTATAACAAAACGTTTATCACTCATTTGAAATTGAAACTATATTAATATTGATACAATTTATCAAATTTTTAAATTACCACATGTTTGATATTAATTAGTTTAAACAGATAAAATTACTTTTCTAATACGAATGTTAAGAGTTGCTAAATGAAACGGCAGATAAGCGATCACTGGAATATAAACTAATAATTGAAATTATTTAAAATATTCACGCGAATACTTATGCATATTTATTATATATTTGTCATATCATGCAATATTTATTGTAAATTTTTCGTGCAACGAAAACATACATCATTATTTATGCAAACTATATAATATCTATATAATATTCATATTAAATTAATATTAATATAGCTGAGACCTATCCATCGCTGACTTCATATTAGTTGCGTAATTTTCAGCGTTTCTGTTTACTATTTAATAAAACTAGTCATTTCCGTCATAAAAGTAGACTACCTTCATTCAGATGTGCTAACTCTCTTCTGTTGTAGTCAGTCCTAACATCATTCATTTTGCCTTGCTGTTCACCGTGGCCATCCTTTAATCTTTCAGATTCCAAAGTTGATCCATCTCCTCCGAGATGTTCTAAGCGCTGCCCAAAACTCTCCGCCCCTCCTCCAAATAAATTCGATTCGTACAAATATTTATTATGAGATCCGTTAACATCATCAAAACTGAAGTTTTCTGCTGCATTCGAGATATTGTACAGCGAAGAATGCGCTGAGGAAGTTAACATTGAAGATGGATAAAATAAAAACCGATTTCTCGGATCAGAAATCGTTGATGCGCTGTACATAAAATCTGCGCAATTCGATGCTGAATTAAGTGTCGTTGGTAACAAATTAAGATTAGAAAGGCCGTTTGAAGTACCCATGAAGCTATCGAAATATTGCGATTGAATATTACCCTGAGATTGCTGTCCTAAAGCTGTTGCAGGAATCCTAAGATTTGACATGCTTGGTTCCGATTCGAAAATATGAATACCCAGCTCGCTTGCCTCCCCGCCACTATACTTTATGTTGGTTTGATGATGATTACCGATTTCAAATTTGCGAAGATTATCATTGCAAGAAACATCGGCTGCTTCGAAGCGCCGAGATGTTGTCTCAAACGCTTTCGTGTTATCATAAAAATTAATATCACTTGTCTGATTTTTGTCAAACTTTGTATCTATCATAATACCATAGTTTCTATCGGTATTATCGAATCGCCGTGTGTCGTTCTCATATTCCCGTACTACTTTCTCATCGTATAATCCATGATTATAAAGACTAAAAGCTGATGAAGGATGAAAATTGCCATCAGTAACTGGAAGCGAATTAGATTCTTCTAGACTATCACTGGAATCGGAACACTCTTCGCTCATGGTACCACTTGAATTAAACATTTGATCAGTATACGTAGAAGTTAACAGTGGAACGTCTGAAATTACATAATCTAATTCGTTCTTAATGAAACCGTTTGGGGACGATTCGATTTTTGCTCCGTTGCAGCTCAAATCGCTCGTCTCCTTATACATTGCGGTAATTCCATTTATTTCATTGGAAAACTTTGCATCATTGTCTGTTGCTGATTGTGTATCTACATCAAAAGGAAGTTTTACGTTTAGATAGTCGTGCACGGGTAGTTCATTTATGGGAATACGTAGACCTATATCCATTTAGTTTAACTGTTCACTGAATTTAAATAACATCATAAATCTTATGCGTGTAGGCCTAAACAAAATTGTAAGTAATGTTTTATTACTGTTAATTAAATTTGTTATACGAAGCTTCTAAAATTAATTTTATATATTTGATTCAAAATATCGGTTATTTTACATAAAATTTACATGCGATTTTATTTGCTTCATAGCAGTGAAAACAAATAAATAGTAATTATAACCCCAAAACTGAATAAATAAGTAGTTCAAACCTGTAGCATATGTAAAATATATCTGTTTAACTAATAAATCGTAAATCAAATCTGTAGCAACTAATTTTTTAAAAATATATGTAAATAATACTTTTTAATAGAAGCCATCGTTATAGTTTGTATCCATAATGTTTTGTATAAATAAAATTAATGACCATTGATTTGAATTTTAAAAATATGATGATTAAAACTTGATGTCGAAACACAAAAAACACTAAAAAACATTAATAATGAATCAAGTAATAACTGATAAATTGTTTTGCTGTTAAATTGTTATTAACTTACACATAACTGACAAACAGTAAGTTTAACTTCCAGAAATTTACGAAAACATTAAGGTAAGTTCCATGATTCTCTTGATAGTTGATTAAGTTAATGTCAACTGGTTTTGGCGATTCTAGATTCTATGACCTAAAATTGACTTAGACGACTTTAATTAAAGGCTTAATATATTATTATTGTTATTATCTACAGTATATGGGTTATTATTTATATTTTATTAGCTATAATAAAATTGCTTTAACTGGGTTTAACTGAAGTTTATTTGACTGAATTAAATACATTTTAAATTATAATTGTATATAGTTATCGAATCTTAGTTATCGATATATAATTTGCACGGATAAATTTGGTAAACAGTACTTATAGATAATCCAAATTATTCACTATCTTTCAAATCAATGTGTTCTGTTCTTCGCGTCAATTAATTAAGAATATGGCTTTAAGACGTTTTTAAATATGAAAGGTATATTTAAATTTAATTGTAGTTATAAATTGTAGATTAAATAAATGACAAACATTGCATCTTGTAATAATACTACATTCAATTTTAATCAATATTTGTAATTAGTGTTATAAAACAATCGAATTCTATATAACTTATATCCTACCGATACTTAATTTTTATACGTGGATGTATTTAGTTCTTAATTAAATATTTCCGATTAGTATATTTAATACGAAAATCGTTTTAACTGCGTAACTTCAATAATTGCTCAAATTACAACGATTATAATATGTAATAATTATAATTAGCGCATAACTTTAAACTTATTAACACTCAACCCAAGAACGAGTCAATAACTCAATCAACACAGAATTAAATACTTTTCTTCGCCATAATTCTCATCGAATTAACGATTGGCTGATAGATCGCATTCTGATTGGCTTGCAAGACTATTGCACAGTTTAATATCTCGTTGTTTTAAGACGAAGCGCATTTAACCCCCCCCCACTTGGGTGCCCCTCTACCCACTCCACCACCCCTCTCCCTCTCTACTTGCCTGTAATGATAATGAATCAGTTACGACGACGTAATCTTGCGGCTTTTCGGCGCTCCCCCGTAACGTCTTTTTAACGCAACGCAAGAACTCATGCGATCTAGCATGCATGCATGCGTGCGATGCGTGTTGGTAAGTATGTCAGTCTGTTTGGTGTTTACATTAAAGGTCCATCCATCAAAAGCATCTGGTGGTCCATTCTCTTGTTAGCATTGAGAAGGGTAGCGGTAACAGACGCCAAGTATAATTCGCGCAATCTTTAGCTCGTGTGATTTGGCATTTAGCGTTCTCAATTAAGCAAATCCATTTAATTGAGTCATTATCGCATGAACTGTTGTTCGATGTTTTTATTCTTAGTCATCATGATTAAAGCTCTCAAAAAAGATTTTTGTTGAAAACAAATAATAGCTCGAGTTTATAGCTTATTTTTATTTTTTGATTGACGTATACGTGATGCGATATTGACACATACGCACATACTCATGAGAAAGCGCGCAAGTGAATACAGTCCTATTAGTCCGTTCGTGTCATTTAATGGTTAATTCACTTATATACTAATGATAACTAATCCATTATCGACTTTAAATGCCAGATCGATTGTTGTCACACATTATAATACTGCGTTTTTGTTTTAATTGTAATGCGTTTCACTTACAATGTCATAATATTACGTATCATAATGTGTTTCACACGCAGAATAGACACACTGTCAGTTTTAAGTATTTTTTTAACAAAATAAAAGTTTTAGATGTAACAATACATTTCAATTTTATTGCGTAAAATATCACTATAATTAACTCAAGCAATAAGACTCTATCATAATAATTAGTAATAAATCATTCAATTTTATTTCATATATAACATGAGTACAATATTGTATTCTTTACGAGGAACGCATTTCTTATGAATCGTGCGGATCCAGCGAAATTTTGTAACAATTAATTGTCATTGTCAATTACAATTAATCAAATTTTATGTTTATCATGATATCTCTGATTCTTTAATTCAAAAAAATCGTATCGGAGATATAATGAAAACCGTCGTATCCGTTTAATGTATTAAATCAAATAATTAATTACGATTATTTATCTAAGTTATATTTGCATCAGATTTGACCTAAAAACTTTATTTACTATAATGTCCTTAGTTAAGTGAGACGACTGCTCCCCATCATGAATACACAAAAAACGTTTTTTAAATTGCATCAAGAGACCAGTCAGTGACTGGCGCAACTCTCAGTCTGTTCGCTCGACAAATATTGAGTTTTTGTGAGTCCCAACGATTCTTTCTCTCTTATTTTCCTCTGCGGCGGTAAATAAAAGATTGCTCAGTAGATTTATTATCAGTCGTTTGTCGTCGCTTCAAAGTTGACATTATCATACTCGAGGTAATACTGTATTACCAAATTCATAGTTTTTAATTCAATTACAAATGACATCGTTATAAGAATTTGTGAAGTTCTTCGTTTTATACAGTACTTTCTAACTCGAGCGGCGAAGAGTTTTCATCACCATCGAAACTTTTAATGTTGTAATTGTTTTTTTTTTACAATTGAAGTTAGTGTTAGCTCAGGGAAAGAATTCAACTTTATAAAAGTAAAGTAGCATTTGGGATGATTGCAATTAGTAAGACGATTACTGCTGCTGCTATTTTTAAAATAAATGTGAGATCAGTGTTTTTCATTTGCTAATGATTATTTTACTTAGAAAAGACAAGTTGAACGATTACAATCATATTATTTTGATAAAAACCGAGTAACATTGTTCATTTAGGGTCTAATTGTTACTTGTCGCTTAATCTCTTAATTGCACGTTTACCTTAGATTAAATTTAATCAAAATTTGTTGATTTTTTTATTCCATAAAATAATCTTTTAGCGTATAATATATCTGCAAAGATTTTTGCTTTATTTCTCCTGCAATCGCTTCCGGTTAATAAAACTGTGACACCAATTTGTAATGAAACCCAGATAGCGGCTCTTCTTTTTTTACTTCTTACATGTTGAACGTCATTTTATCAGTGATAGGTTAATGTCTCTAACCCATCCCTTATCTGTAGTTTATCGTACAAGAGTCGAACAAACGAGAGAATCTCTGACGTGTACTGAAGGTCGAACTTTCTTCGTTGTGAGATAAAGATAGTGAAGGTGGTTGAAATCAAGTAATAAAACACTTACACAACGCGCTTGATAAATAGCTAAAATACAGAGAAAATAAATCTAAACATCAGAGCAAATACAATATTATTCTTTACGAAGAAAGATAGAGAGAAAACTCAATGAATTCGGATTAATTTATAAACAAGGAATCATCACAGCAAAACGTAAATGTGATAAAAAAAAGTTATAAAATCAATAAAAAAGCATAGAATTGCCAAAGGTCGTTAAATTTAACGTTAATTCCTATCGTATTATCATTTCATTCTTTTCTGTAAAATCTCACAAAGCTATGTACTATATTTATTTACGGCGCTGCAAAAATTCAATTACAAAGCAATTCTTTATCCGGGCTCATAAAACTTTAAATCATGCATTTATTATATGTCAATCGTAAATTTATTTCTAGCAAATAACAAAAGGTGACTTTGCGCAAGGAAAAAGATTGTGTATTTTAAATGCTAATTTTTCTCGTTTTTCTTTTTTATATTTTTTAGAAAGCGGGTTACTTTTTCTCGTCGTCTAGTTAGCACCTGCTGAGTCAATAGAGTAATCATAATTGATTCAAGTGACCACTCCTACCGTGAGGGTGCAAAATCAAAGGGCAAATAATGACCCGCCGCTCAGTGTCAATCAGTAATATTGATTGAAAGTGTGATTTCATTTGTGTTCACAATAGCGATACAGTCTATGATATCATTCGCTTTGAAAATATAGAAAAAGTTACTAATGATAAGAGATTTTTTAAAATATTTATGCTGTGTTCGTTTTATATAAAATCCGTGCTAATTGGTATTGTATTAAAAGATTATATTTTATGTGTACAATATTTATAATATTTTATACAAACAAGTTTAGTCTTAAAAACGAATAACGGAATAAGTAATTTATTCGAGCATAAACTAAAGATCACGTAATAAAGTCGTGTTATATAATATATTATAGGCCTACTGTAACACATTTTTCAAACAAACGTGAAGGTTATTTTGCATATATTTCTAGAAAATATGCATTCAGAGATTCACAATAGAAATAAAAAATGTAGAAGGTATATTCCTATCTTAGAAGACATGACCACAAGTCACTATCAGCACATAAAATGCAACAATATCAAAATCGACTTTACAAACAAAAACAGATTCTCAGCAAGAATTCTTTGCAAGAAACATTCAATCTTGAACAATCCCGATCTAGGACTTGAACACGAAAGATATTTGACTACAGTTTATGTGTTAAAATTACTAAATCAGAATATAAGCTCTTTAATGATCATGCGTGAAGAAATTTGTAACTAAGTTACAGCAACTATACAGAAACTTTTTATTTTGTAATTTTAACTGATCCTCAATATCAAAGAGCGGTGTACAACAATAAATGTCAAAGAAAACTCTAAAAAGTAGAAGTAAGCATATATAGAATGTAAGCTTTATATTGTAATCATTGACTTATTACAAACAAAAGATTTTCATTTAAAATTGATCGAGCAGAAAAAGTCGCTATATCATAGTCAACTGATGTTCAGAAATTCATGACGAGTTTGTTAGTTTTCCGAACACACGTGCGTGAAGATCAACAGTTCTACTGAGCATTTAACGACAGAAAAATTGCACAATCTGATAATCTTACTGGATTAACTTTATAGCAGGATTATTTTATCGAATAGAAATACGAGTAGAGAGTTTTTGCCGTTGAGATATTTCTGTCGCTAGTTTCTGTTTTCAAGTGGCTCGCCTTTCTGGCTCCGACAGTGTCACTTTGTGTTGGGAGACGACCGATAGACGGCAGGGGGACACGACGGGGTGGAGAGGGACGAGGAGGGGCTGGATGTAACATGTGGTATCAAGGAGGAAACGAAGGGGGAGGAGTTAGAGTCTCGATTAGGGAATGTGCCAATTATCAAAATGTAAAAGTTAATTTAAGATTTTTTCGGCGAATTTACCACTCAGAAAAATGTGTAATATTTTTGACTAGGAGTATCCAAGAACATTAAATAGATATTTTAATTATTTAATAAAATATAGGAGAAATGAAGGATAATTGCTAAAGACCTTACGGTCAATATGCTTTTAATATGTAAGCCTATAATGGTCATTTGTTCTAAGCATAGAGTTAATGAGAGAACAGTGCACCTAGTGATTTTTTTTGTAACTATCGTTGATTTTTTTAAATTTATTTTTTCACTCCCTTTCCCCTAACTGATACTGATTAAGAATCCGAATTTAGAAACCTGAAGGACAAAAATGTAGTTTACACTATATGCTAAGTGATAGTCATGAAATGCTGTTATTCTGAAGATGCGACGATTTCTATAAATACACACACAGAGAGATAAGTACGGTAATTTTAATGCAATAGCGAGTAAATATGACGATACGTGTTGCGATAGTATTAGTTAATTGAAGGCGCGATACGCTATATTGTCATCTGAATTGTTATTGAATCAATGACACTTAAGATGCATTAGGTCAACGGAGGGGAAGGAGGGGGGATGGGGGGGGGGGCTGAGAGGTTCTCACTACGCGACGGGATTGCGC
>JAQIXG010003804.1:0-14046 GCA_034700105.1 Oconnorella tubifera | reverse complement strand
TCAACGCAACTCACAGAGAGAGTGTTTTTAAAGAGCGACATCAAATTGAAGAGCTATCAGAGAGAGAGAGAGAGAGAGAGAGAGAGAGAGAGAGAGAGAGAGAGAGAGAAAGTATACACTTATGGTACGCAAAGGTATACAATTTAGATTCTTAATCTTGTGTACTAACAGTAACGTTCATTGTTATGGACACAGCATCATCATTTAAGACTGATGTCGATTGCTTCATGAGTTGCGCCGTATCATTGTTGGATTCCTTCTTTTTACCCTTCTCAGATTTACTCAACTAAAGAACCAAAACAATTAATAACCAAATAAGAGTCATTGTTTAAAGTCACATCAGCACTAAAAGGTGATGAGAGAGAGAGAGAGCGAGTGAGAAAGAGAGAGAGAGAGAGAGAGAGGGAGAGAGTGAGAGAAAGAAAGAGAGAGAGTGAGAGAGAGATAGAGAGAGAGAGAGAGAGAGTAAACAACTTATGGTACACAAAGGTATAGAATTTAGATTCTTCAGAGTCTTGTGTACTAACCGTATCGTCCATAGTTATATGCCCATCGTCGACATTCATGATGGATGCCATAATCTTACTAGGACCTAAAAAAAAATCACTATGATTCACCTACAGACTTTAGCAATTCGTATTCAAAATTTTGCTCTACAGACAGTTGGTCTCTCATACAAAATTAATGTTAACTTTAGGGTTAGGGTCGGTGGACCATAGATCTGGCTTACAACGATAAAGTCAAAAACAAACGTCGAAAATAAAAAGGTCGCATTCATAAAGTCAAAATCCTAAAATGGCACAATTAAAAAGTTGAATCTTGAACTATTTTCAAGCGGATCGTGTGTGCTGTGGGGGGTCGCTGTCAGGATAGGCCTACTATTATTTGCCATTTTATTCTTTGCGACTTTTTTACTGTTTGACTTTGATTTTCGTATTTTTGAATGCAACCTTTTTATTTTCAACTTTTTGTCTCGAGGTCCTGGTCTACCAACGATGCCTGGGTAGTGATGTAATGTTGATATTATTTTGCAATGAAAATTTAATATTTTGCCAAAATCAAAATTTCATTTAGTCCTGAAAGTTTTAAAAAAAAACAATTGAAAAAAAGAATTTAATCTAAACATAAATATAGACTAAATTATCATCCCAAATCAATCCTTAATTCTTAAAATTAATTAATTTTTTATAATTAACTCTTAAAATTATTTTAGAATTAATTTCAAATCGGCCCTGACTTAATTTTTAGGATTAGTTTTAGGGTTAGGATACGGGTTAGGGTTAAGATTGCCGATAGGGTTAGACAACAGAACTAGTCAATTTACTTATCAAGTTAATGTAATTATAAAGTTGATATAATTGCTACACAATAGGAATCATAAACTATATCAGTCAATTACAATGTTTTCAAATTAAGAGATAAAAATCTAAAACAAATGAAAAATAAAATATGATATAGAGACCTGAGGGAGGACCTATTAGCTCATTGTCTCCTGCCTCCTCAGGCAGCCCATCAATACTCCTCCAATCTTCCCCAGAAGGCCCCTTCAACCCAGGTCTACCCAGCCATCTAGCATCCCCCCTCATACCAACCAACCCCGGTGAGCTTTTCACCCCCGGAGGTTCTGTCTGCCCTCTAAAACCTGGCCAAGCAGGAAGCGCTGGCGGTCCATCCAGCCCAGGGAGGCCCGCTTCCCCTGGGGAGCCCTTCACCCCAGCAGGACCAGGGGGACCGGGTAGTCCATCGTTCCGTTCTCCTGAAATACCTGGACTTCCATCGAGTCCTAATTTAATATTAATTATTAAAATAGTTTTTTTTGTATTTTTTAATGCTTTTTTGAACTTTAAAAAAATTACATTTTTGTTGTAAATTATCAACGGAATTTTGGTTAGTTCTAATCATAACTAGCATTAAAAGTGAATTATACATAACTGACTATATTCGAATTATTCAAAATAATAATTTCTGTGAAGCAACGACTTGCTTTGAGGAAATGTGGGGAAATGTGGCTGCAGTGCTGGGAACTTTTGGGACAGTTTTCCAAAACACTTTTAACTTTTTGATTTTTAAATGTTTAAACGTCTGTCAACCTTTTTATTTGCTATGCTTGTTCAAACTATTAACTTTCTGTACATTTGTATTGAATTCTAAATGATCTAAATAGTAGATACTACCATTTATATTTCTTCTTTAATCTCAAATTGCATTGCTATATTTTGTTAATAAACTCATCTTGAATATTTAGTTTCCGTGAATAATTATTTTCTTATTGCTATAAAATTGAAGTACCGGTATATTTATGTAATCAAATCATATATTAATCTTTACTTCATAAAATGTTAGACACAATAATATGAAAAATACTTTCAATTTAGAGAAAAAAACATTAAAAGTATAAACCAGAAACAATCGAATGTCAAATATTTTACAAAAATTAAAATCTCATGTATTTAAATCTTCTAAAGAAGTGTAAGGCAAATAATTTTAAAAACTCAACAATTCAATTAAAACATTCAAAAATGTAATACATATAACTCTAATTACAATGCATTATAATATTTGTACCAAGTTAATTAATTAATAGTTAATACTTCAATAATTTCATAAAAATTATAACTTTTGAAAGAATATCGCAAAATTTCATGATATTTAATAAGTAAATAAGTAAATATAAGTATAAGATTCATCTTACCAGGTAGTCCAGGGTCACCTTTGGGCCCTGGTAAGCCCTTCCCTGAAGGATCCCCTGGGGCCCCTTTGAGTCCAGGCAGCCCTGAGTCCCCAGGCGCTCCCTTGCGACCGGGCTGGACAGGGAACCCAGCAATGCCATTAGGCCCAGGGTCATCATCGGCTCCTAAAAACATTTAAAGTTTCTAAAACTCATGAAAGTTTTTAAAGCTTACAAAAGTTTTCAAAGTTTACGAAAAAATAAATTAAAGATTCTAAACAATAACAAATAATGTCCATATAATTACACAAATAATGTACATATAATTCTATAATTTAGTTCTAAAAGTTTCATAACAAGGTATAAATTATCCATAATTGAAAGGATTATCAATAAATTTTATTAAAGTTTTATACTGAAAACGATTCACAACTTCTTTTCAATTAAGATTGTTTTAGAAATAATTCTATAAATTATCTCTCGTGGATTAGTGTACGAAACCAGTGGATATTATCTGCAGGGGGCTGTGGGCGCACAATTTGTCATTAATTACCAAAAGAAATGTAAGGGGAAAGGATTAATTCCTGGTATTTCATCCTTGTTTACTTCCTTTTACAAAAAGGATGAAATTTCAACTCAATAAAATAAAATAATTCGCAAAACAAATATGAATATTAATAAAAATTTCACCTGGAAAACCCGCCGGCTCAACTTTCCCCGTTGTTCCTTTCTTTCCAGGGGACGCAGCCACGCCCCCATCACCTCTTACTCCCCTGGGTCCTAAAAAACCAGTCCAATTTGGATAGTTAAGCTTTAAGACATTATACTAATTTCAAATATTTTATCCTGACATCTAGTGAGCAATATTAAAAAATTTAATGATGTAATTTTTTTAAATTAATAAAAATAAATACAATTAAATTAAAAAATTTAATTAAATTTCTAACATATTTACACATCTAACAGCAAGTTAACACGACTCAAACTCAGGACCTCTCTGTTCCGAATTCGTTTTTCTTTTTCTGTTTAGCCCTTTAGACCCCAACCTTCCGTCTTTGACTCCCGGGGAACTCAATACGTCAAACCCAGGCTCCCCACGGTCCCCAGGGAGACGAAGGACCCCGACCACACCTGGCCTACCAGGATTACTATCTAAACCAGGTATTCATGCAAAAGCATGGATAACAATTGCAAATATAGAGAAATAATTAAATAAAATACAGCATAGTTTAATTTATCAAGTTGGAATTGTAATGTAACTTTGCATTCCTAATAAAATGATATAAAACTAGCTGTTGTCAATTGAAATAATAACAATTACGTCACATAACAAATTAAAAAATTAAGTCATTGCATTAAATTAGGCTTCTCCAACGATCAAGATAAATATTGATAAAAAAGCATCTGACATAATATAATAATAATATAAAATAATAATTAATAATAATGTTAATAATATTCATAACAGAATAATTGCATTATTATAACAGAAGGTTACAATATTTAATGAAATTTTTTTAATTACTGATAATCTCTACCACAATAAGTATTGAACTTTAAAAAAATTACCCTGTTCCCCCAATTGTCCCTTGAACCCCTGACTAGGGGGTCCCTCGGGTCCTGGTTCTCCATCGCGCCCCGGGGCTCCACCATCGCCATGGGGGCCTGGCTCCCTCTTCCTGCCAGGTTGACCTATATATAAATAATAATCAATTTAATATTATTGTAAATCAGAAATTTTAAGTAAAAAAATATAAGTACAGATGAATGGCTAAAACTTTAAATATATCCGTATATAAAAAATATCTGTCAATTTCACAGTTGTTTAACATTTCATCAACTGAAAGACGCCGTGAAATTTTAGTCACTTTAGTTAATTTAAACTTTAGTTTATATTAAATAAAGCTACTAAAAATTATAAGTTACTAAAGTGACTAAATTTAGTTATTAACTATAGTTTTATAATACCTTAAGTTAATGAACATTCAATTATTGTCACATTCATATAAAAGAAACACAAATGTCAGATAAGATAATAGAAAATGAGATGGGAAAAAAAGAGATGGGAAATTCAATTTAAAAAACAACCGACCACTAAATCCTGGTTCCCCAATTAGACCTTTGTCATCCGGAGGACCGCATCTTGTTTCTTCACCGGTATCAGGAGCCTAAACCAACCAGAATAAAGTCTGCTATAATATTTAAATATTAAAATTTATTTAAAGTTGTATGAATAAATGCACAGGACATATATACAGGATAAAAACAGTTTAAATAATCATTTAAACAAGTATTGTAAATAAATATTCAGTTGACAAAGGTCTCAAAAATTAAAAAAGTGTATTTACTGATTGCATAAAATACTTTAAAATATTTGATTGTTTCTTAATTAAAGTAAAATACTTACAGCAGGTCTCTGGGGCCCAGGTCTCCCTTGGTACCCTGGATCCCCCCTATCGCCTCTTGGTCCATCGCGTTCTGGTGAGCCCGCCCTCCCTGGATCACCTAACATGCCCTTAGGTCCATACGCCCCTGGTTTTCTTTTAACACGTTTTCTCTAAATAAAAAATATTATACTACACCCTGCATTCAGTCTTTTTTACCAAATTCTCCAAAACAATCATCACCCGTTTTACGAAAAAAATTACCCCCCCCCCTGAAAAATTAAAATGCCTGAATGCGATATTTGAAAATTTACATCAATAGTTACAAATATTAAATGAATGTATTTCCATTTAAAAGAGGGTAGAAGTTTGAAATAAAAGTTGATTCAAGGGAGCTCAGAAAAATAAAAAAATATAGATGCAAAAATTAGAGAATTATTTAGATGACATATCTTACCCTAGGTCTTGGAGGGCCTTGTTCCGCTGGCATTCCCTTGGGTCCAGCTTCCCCTGCTCGGCCCTAAAAAAACACAATTTTTTTATATAATATATTTTTAATATATTAATTCATAATTAAAATGCTTTCATTTATTATATAACAAATGACACAATGTAAAATGTTTACATAGAGTACATGAAAGCCTTATGTGAATTAAAGACACGTAATCTGTTAGTAAAATGACTAGTGTGCCTAATCAACACAATGCCTCATGTAGCAGCATGATCAGCTAAATCAGACATAGAAAAATATTAACGAAAATAATTAATTAATCAAAATGTATAATTTTAAGTGTAATTGTAAGCATTTTAACTAATTTAACAAAAAGCCTCGTCAGTAACGATACTTGATATAATTTGCATTAAATTTTCTCAAACTTTTTAAAATCAAACAAAAGCACAAAAAATAAATATTACGACGATTCAATATATTTTTCTATTCATTTACGCAGTTAAATGGACCAAATAAAAATAAATCAAATGAAAAACACTTACCAGTTTTTCTCTATTTCCTAATAATCCCATCATCCCTGGATCCCCATTACCTCCAGGATCGCCTCTGTGTCTCTTCGCTCCTCTCTCTACTTCCTCAATAGGTCTCCTTGAGGGCCCAGGGGGCCCCTGTGAACCTGGAGGCCTGGAACGCAAGGCTTACCCTTTAAAAATAATTTGAATAAATTAGTTTTTAAAAATGTCATTTTATAACTGTAATGGTAATTATGATGATTATAGAACAGCAGGTTTATTTAAACATTTATGTTGTCAACAAGAAAAATAGCACTAAGTGAATATTAAAAGACTGACAAATTTGACATATATTGTCAGTGGTACAAAAGATAAAATCTAATATTTGACATTGCGTCAGCCATAAGAAAAGAATAAAAAAACGTGAAGCTTTTATTATAAATTTAATTTAAAAAAAACTAGCAAAACAGATGATAGTCTATCTAGCCATTATTATTTCGTTTAATTTCCACTTACGCTTAGTGCATAATTATGATTGTAAATGTCAAAATTGCTGAAAATAAAATTTATTACTAAATAATCAAATTATGATTTAGATATTAAAGTTTTATATTATAAAAAATCTCTAATATTATTTCGTTCAGAAATAAAAAACTCAAATGCATGCAAAGTTAGTATATTTATGATTATAAATATAACCGAAATGTGTATCAAATTATTTACTGACATTTTCTTTAAAAAACTCTACTTTAGAAAGAAAATGACAGTAAAATCTTTTCGCAGTTATAAATTTAAAAACTGAGTATTGATCAAAGAGCTAACCTGTGGTCCTTGAAATAATATAATTGTTCAATATAAATAGAGATTTGAATTCTATCATTGTAGTAGAATAATATCTTGATATAGTACAATAGAGTCGATATCGATCAATAATATTAAATTATTACATAAGATATTGAATTAATTTTAAAGTAAAACATAAGAAAACTATTTTTATTTCTATTTTGACGCCACTGTGCTGCACCCTTTAGTAAGTTGTTTAAATAGACTGGTACATTTTTTATGTCATTCATAAACAGTAATGTAGACCTTTCAAAAAAAATATCAATACATTTTTTTGGATATAAAACACATTTGTTTTTACAGTGTCCAGAAACTGAAGACTCGCTAATTTACAGTTGCATTCTGAGCATAGTTCCTTCTCAGAAATTTTTTTAATTATTGATTTTTCGATTGTTCTGTACATAACTGAAAAGTTTAAAAATTCACGATTTTAGGCACCTGCCCATCCCCCCCCACAAAAAATTTCATTTCCATCAAATTATTTTCTAGATCAGTTATTGCAAACATGTGTTTACAAGTATTAAATCCAGTCAAATTACAAGTATTTAAAGCCAACAAAATTCAAAATACACAGAAAATTCTTCAAATTCCAATACTGACCAAAAATGCCAGATTTTCTCTTCCTAGTCTTCCTAGCTCCTTCTACAGCAAAATTAATAATTTTCAAAATAGTTAAGACCAACAAAGTTTTTGTTATTTTACAAGTTTCTGTTGCTTTATCAGCTTGACTTTACCAGGAATTAGTATCTTTAAATGACTTTCCTAATATTAATTATTAAAACACTTAATAGTTTTATGTTTATAATAATAAATATGATTATCTAATCACATTTTTATTGAGAAAGAGAATTTTGCGAGCCTACCTTAGACCCGTTAGATCCGGCGACCCCGGCTTCCGCAATGGTTCCCTCCAGCCCAGGTTGACCCTGAAAAAAAACAAATGGTATTAAAAAATTGACAATTAATAAATGAAATCAAACCCCCGCCCACACAGTGGTCAAATTCAAAACTGTGTAACACTAGATTCATCAAACATAAAACAGATAAAAAAAGAAAAGGTCAATGTAAAACCAGGAAAACCAGGCTCTCCATCGTCACCCTAAGCATCATATTACATAAAAGCAGATCAATCAAGAAACTTGCAAATGATATGTAATAAAATTGACAGAAGTAAAATTCGACCAAGATATAAACTTAAAGATATAAGCTATAAAAAAGAAACTATAGCTAAAAAATTCAAAGTCCAATCAGTATTGCAGAGCGGTGTATACTGCAAACGCCACTAAAACAATTTCTACATCTATTGAAATATTTAGTTGACTAAATTCATACGATGAGTAGTAGTAGTCACCTTAGTAGTAGACTATTTTAGTTATAAATTACAAAATTAATTGTTTAGCTATTTATTGAACCTTAATAAAATTAAGATAAGAATTTAATTTTACAAGTAGCAGTTACAAAAATAGTAAAGAACTAGTAGTTAACAAAAGCAATATAATCTATTGTAATATAATTTAGAAATGCAATATAATTTATTATAGAAAGTTTAAAGTTAAGTTTATTGAATTTTATTTATGTATTTTAAAAATTACAATTAAATAGACAATCATGCGTCTACAGATTTTTCATCTACAACATAATAGTCTAACCCTAACTCCCTAACCCTAACACTAAACTTAACCATAACACTAAACCTGACCCTAACCCTAAACCTGATATCATAGTAGACTAAATTTTAATAAACTAAATGTCTGTAGATGAATTGTCTTACACAAAAAGCTTGTAGCCAAATTACTGTAAAGCCTTTACATAATAAAACAACAAACTACAAAAAACATAAATTGCAACTAAATTAAACTAAGGAACAAACTGGTAATCCATTCGCTCCATCTAGCCCAGGTCTTCCCTTGACACTCGGGGCTCCATTTGATCCACCTAACCCTGGTATTCCAGGGTATCCTTTCTCCCCCGGGTATCCAGGGGGCCCTGGACGCCCTAGGCCTGGAGTTCCTGGCAGCCCCTTAGGCCCCAACCATCCATCCAATCCCTGCAGACCAGGAGCTTCGTTGCCTTCTAGTTAAATTAACCAGCAAAGTCATTATCGTCATCATTATCATCATCATTATCTTCATTATTATCATTATCATAATCATTATTATCATTATTATCCTGATAGTTATCATAAATATTATTGTCATCATTATCATATTCCTTATTATCGTCATTAATATCAGGATTATAATCATCAACATTATCATCATTATCACCATCATTATTATTTACCAAGATATATAAAAGTACTGGGGATCTTCTTTGATTATTATACAATGCGTTACATATATATATTGTTATTATTAATTGATGTATTATAATATTTAATTGCTTTCTAAAGCTATAAGCTTAAAGTTAACCCCTTTCCTGTGCTTAAAGTTAAAGTTAACCCCTTTCCCAATCAAATGTAATATTACATTTGATTGAGATTTTCCACCAATGTGCGAAACGTAATATTATGTTTGTTTAAAGCCTGTGATATTCGCGCACTGTGATGGCATTAATATTATGCTGAGTTTTATGATGTGTTTCGTACTGATTCGCTAGATGGCCATACTGGACTTGAAAATTTTGATGAACATTTTTATCAAAGACTAAAAATAAGCAAAATATAATATAAAATATAAATTTCTGAAGAAGAATTGAATTTTGACTAAACTTTGATGCACCAAAAACTTCTTTTTGACTTTTTATTACCTTGATTTGCTTAAAACAGTGTTTTTGGTAAAAAATAACAAAATTTAAATTTTAAATGTTTTTTGCTATTTTTCGAAAATTAAATCCACAGTACGCAAAAAATTAAAATAAAAAAATTCAACAGGAAAGGGTTAATTATTTTATTTCTACTAATTAACTAATTAGTAATTATAAATTATAATTTATATTAGTAAATATAAAATTATATTAGTAAATATAAATTATCATATGTCAATTATAATTTATATTTACTATATTATCGAAAAGGAATCAACTTCAGCTATACAAGTAAGATAAATTAAATTAGAATAATGAATAAAAAAATAATTATACGTAAAAAGAAGCAGAATATAAAAAGAAAATAATAAAATGGAATTGAACCTTTTGCTGCACGCAATGCACGCAACTCAGCATCACTTAATACAGATGTTCGCTTTAGACAAAGAGCTTTCATCTCTGGATCAAGCTTCTGTTTCTTCACTTCCTTCAAGAATGCAAAGCGTTTTCTCTTCCTACATCTGCGTGCTACAGAGAATTTATTTAATGGTTTATTAATTTTTAATATCTGGCAATTTTTTACAAACTAAAGAATTAAAGAGATTTTTGTCCGAGTCCCAGTTGATTAGAAAACCAATTGTACCATCTAGCCGCTAGATAAAAAAAGCAATAGCCTCCCGGTACTTGATATGAGAGGTAAAGTATTAAAGAGAAACTGTCTACGATGATATATACTAGAACAAACTCACATGGATTATATTTGGAAATCTGGTGAATGACCAGAAATAAAAATGTCAATTATTGGGGGGCATAAAAAAACCTTAAAGAGAAATGTGGTTCTGCATGTGTGCCAGAATCATCACAAGATTCATCTTAATTGCATAATAAGACTCATTAATAAGATTAATTGATTCTTAAAAATAATTTATAAGATAAGTGCAATAATTATTTACAATAATTATACAATTTATAAGATTAATTAAGGAAATTGATTAATTACAGATTGATTCTGATGATGGTGGTCTTCAGTTTGACGGACCAGCTTCTTCCATATCTACAGATGACACCAGTGACAACAATTATAGAAAAAAGATATCTTGGCATCTATGAGTTATCCTATATAAGAAAATTATACTTCAAATAAAAATTACAAATGAAACATAATAACAGTTTTATTATAATACATGAGCTAGGAATAGGAGTCTCATTCGGTAACGCAATGCATAAAGTTTTTAGAATAAAAATAACATCACATATATAAGAAAGGATGAGAAATATAATAAAACAAGTCTCATCGCAAAATTCAAACTACATCCAAACACTTTTGACAAAAATAATTTGCAAACTACGTCTTATCCATCTCAATAATCCTCACCATGACTCTAATTACAATCTAAATCAAAATTCTAACCCTAAACCATCTCTAACCCTAACTCGGTGAGGTGCAAAATCGAAGGAAAGCCGGAATAAGCTGAGGTGAACATTTACGAAAATACTTTATTTGTTGTTTATATAACATAATCAAGGCTCTAAGTCGGTTTCGCACCTCACCGAATTAGGGTTAGAGATGGTTTTGAGTTAGATTTTTGGTTTAGATTGTAACTAGAGTCATGATTCGGATTATATAGACGGATCAGACGTATTTTGCAGTTATTTTCAAAAAAATTTAGTCGATTTTTATATTAAATATGAACAATAATTAAAGAAACACTGGGTAATACACAAATTTATTTCTTTTCAAAAGTGTTCGATGTAGTTTGCATTTCGCGATGAGACTTGCTTTATTATTATTCCTTATCTATTCTTATATATTTAGTATTATTTTTATTCTAATAACTTCATGAGGTGCGCAACAGAATTAGACCATAATCAATGCGCATCGTGCGTCATTTGACGTTGCCCGGACTCTGGTAATTCAAAGGTGCGGAAAAACTGAATGCAAATTATTAATAATTAATTACACTAATATTTATAACCTATAAGGATACCAAATGCATACTAAGTCGTAATTTGTATAATATTTTCGAAATATTTGGAATAATTGAAAGAAAATTTACCATAGCTCAAATCTCACTATATTAAAATAATTTGTTGAGTAATTAGAATTTTAAATTAAATCGATTTAAAAACACCGCCGTTACTAATAAAAACAATGTTACCAAAGAACTTACGATGTTTGGTTTGTTTTCCAACTTTGTATTTTGACGCGTTTTTAGGATTATCTCGGTTTAAAAGGTACAACAAGTAAATAAACTACTTGTTGCAATTATTTATTAAATAGTTTATGTAATATAATATTATTTAATTACAGTTTCGTTTCAATTTGTTAATTATTGTATTATACTTTTAAAATTTAATACGCTACGGGATGTTCATAAAATGAAATTATTAAATTTTGATTGAATTCATAACTGTTTAAATGATTAAATTTGCATTAATTAAGCCTATTTGGTTACATTTTAGCCAGTAACCTAGTTGGAGTATTATCAACTAATATATCGAATCTAATTTAGCAACAGCGAATATAACAATAATTGTCAACACACCACGATTTGAGAACAATTATTGAAATCGATTAGAATTTAGTGCGACTTTTATGACCAGGCCTACTGTAACAGGCTTCCGCACTTCAGAACTTCATGAATTCATCGCTATGAATTCATTTTTTTTAAAGTTAAAAAAGATTAAGATATAATCGACAGGATTATAATGCAGGGTTTTTCGATTCTTAGAAGCTTTTAGCATATTTGTACTATGGAATTAAGATACATATTCTTTGTATCAAGAGCTAACTTTAACTTGTTGGATTTAAAGTTTCAGATATAAGATCATTGGCAGGGCCGGTTCGTCCATTAAGCGAACTAGGCCACCGCCTAAAGCCGCAAAATTTTAGGGGCTGCCAATTTTAGGGGTCGTCATTTTCGCAAATTAAACATTTTAGGCTAACATCGACAAAAAATAATGAAAACATGACAAAAATTAATTCTGTGAAATGTTTTAACTATTCATACGGTGCCGCGCAGGTGCCACTACCACTACGACTACCACTACAACTACCACTACCACTACGACTACCACTACGGCTACGACTAACACTACCACTACCCCTACCAATGCAGTTATTTTTCAATGTAATATCGCCGAGGTGTTACTACCACTACCACTGCGACTACCACTACGACTACGACTACCACTATGACTACCACTACGACTACGAGTAGTCGTAGTGGTAGTAGTTTTTTTTGATCTGATGAACTGCAGAGAGATTAACACCAGAGTGACACTGACAACAGAGAGATACAGACAGAGGCGGACTTCATCAACATGTTCTGTAATTAGCTTAATTATATGTCAGAGATCCTATGTAAGGCACCAAGCATTACCAGCCTTGATTTTATCCCCATTAAGTTTATCTTAATGAGGATATTAGCACTTGTAAGGAAATCGTTCAGTATTAGAAGCAAAGAAAGCAGCTGTTCTATATCAATGACATTCCTGCAGGAGCCGTGTATGTAACCTATATATTCTCAAATATGACAATCTCACAAGTAGAGCTCTGACATGGTCATGAAAAGTGTCACATGACATTTGGCATGAATTTGGATTTTTTTCTGATATCGAATATCGAATAATTTTGAAAAGAATGATCATAAGCACCTGATTGATAATTGCGCATTTATTGTTAATTTACGATCGTCTTCTTTTTGTATTAAAATGTGTTGATAATTGCAGCCATCGTTTTGTTTCAACTGTTTTTGTTTAAACTATTTTTAAGTTGATACTATTGTAATAAATTTGCATTCTGACTTATTCCTAAGGTTTAATAAATGAGAACATAAAATATAATTTTAAAAGTCATGGAAATTTATTAAAAAATGATAAAGCAACTATAGTTAGTCATTCTTAGTACATTACATAGTGTGTAAATTTAAGCTCAATGTTTGATTTTATCTAATGGGTCATATGAGCCTGTTTATTTTTTCAAAGTTAATCCAGTCGTGGCTCGATTGAGGACAATGCTACGCTCAATGGAGAACTTAATAATTTCTTAATAATGCTCATTGTTGAAAATGCAGGATTATAAGTAGATTATTTTACTTTCTTGATAACTTCTGCGGACCGGAGGCTGATGGCTCACGGACCGGAACCAGTCCGCGTACCACCACTGTCAGTAGCACTGCTCTAGATCATCCCTGGATGATAAGTTGTAGGTAATTTTTAAAACTATTGACACAAGTGTTATTAAACAATGTCACTTCTTTGCGGGAACGCTTCCCACAAAAATGCATCTTTATTCAATTAAAAGAATGACATTTTGGTCAAAACTAGAATTTTCCAATAATAACTTATTGAAAATAATTTATAGCATGTGTAAATTTACAGACGATATAGACCTTGTAAATAGATATAATTGTTCATGTGAATTATTTTACGAAGATTATC
>JAQIXG010003803.1:0-14047 GCA_034700105.1 Oconnorella tubifera | reverse complement strand
ATAGTTTGCACAATCACGTTCAAAAATTTACACATTTAAAAGTTAAAAAGTGTCTTGGGAAACTGTCCCAAAAGTTTCCAGCACTGCCGCTGCCACTTACATTGATTCGGTTCAGCAAATATCACATTGTAATTAAGATTTTTTATTACAAATTACATATTTTATTGTTCTTCCAATGACTTACTTGGAATTCTGAGTCGTTGAGATAAGATTCAATTTTCATTAAATCAACATCATTCGGTAGAGGCCGCCCTTGTAACTCAGCCCAAGTGTAGATATTTTGACTCTCAAATCTGTCCAGAACATTTTGGATAGGTGTCATCGATCCTGAGATCAATCCTTCCTGTAATACACGAGAAAAATAAAATAAAATATGAAATAAAATAAGATATATCCTGTGTTTATTCCTTCTTATAAAAAAACATTAAAACATTAAATACGAAAAACTGACCAGATACAGGATAATACATTTGGGAATTGGCAGAGTAAAACTAGTTTTAAACTAGTTTAAAACTAGTTTTAAACTAGTTTAAAACTAGTTTAAAACTAGTTTAGTTACAGTTAAATCAAAGTATAAAAAACGGCTGTAAATTTAAGCTAACTACTAGATATTTGCTCTGGACTCGAACCTGCGACAAGTCAATTTCGATTCTAGACCTCTACCGACAAGTTTCAAATAAAAACATAATATAATAAAAGCAACGGAAATTTTTTGTTGATCAACAGTTATTGGCTAAAAAGTTATATTTTTGTTTTAAATGTTTCGCAAACCTTTTTGTTAGATTCGAAAGCTTGTGGATTTTTAATCCAAATTGGAAAAATGTTAGTAAACTGAATTGGCTCCATTCCTGCATGGACCACGAAGCAATGAATAGCCACTGAATGAATTTCTACAGAAAGAATAATAAAGAATAATTAGTTATAATGATCAAATAACATAAATTTTCTTGGTTCAAAATATTTGTTGTCACAAAGTATAGAGGCAATCAGAGAGTGCGATATAGATCTTAAATAAATGAATAGCAAATGAGTGTTAATTTTATGCTATCTGATGTGATACTTATTTCAGTTTTCAGGTTTTACCATTTTACTAGAGAGAGAGGGGTTGTATTTTAACAGATTAGATTTTTATAGCTTCTTTAAGCCTTTAACTCAGAAATTTATGCAAAATAACTAGCAATAGTATTTCTACATCGATAAAACAGAATATTTTACTGAAGAATAAAACAGCCAAAAAAATGAACAAAAAAAAATAAAAACCGCTCTTTTTCTTGCAGTAAAGCAAAGCAGTTTCCATCGCACACTTTTTATCCGCAGTAAATCTAGCCTCTGCTGATCCTGTGCGCTGATTGGTGCACTCAGCAGAGCGTGGGCTGTGCCCAGGGCCTGGCCAGAGGACAGGCCCAGAGACGCACTCTGGACGTGTCTTAAGTGGCTCAGTGGGCGGAGTCAAAGGCCCATGAGTGAGTGCATCAGGCCACCAGCCTTGCCATAAGTAAACAACGTGACCGCCATCGATGAGGAACAAAGCTAAAATTAAATAAAAGTGAAACTTATTCCAAACTAATTCCTCGTTTGTTGACAATTTAAAATTTGTGAAATTATTTTGAATAAAAATAAAGTACAACATACAGACAAAAAAGGCACCTAAATAACTTTTAATATCTAGTAACACTTTCATTAAATCTAGCCTTAAATCAAGTTTATTATGTCGTTATACTTTCATTATTAACAAATTATACTTTCAAACTATACTGTTAATGCCAATTGTAATTTAGTATAAATAATTGTAATTTTCATTAGTTTCTAAAATTATTTCTAAAATTATTTAGAATGGTAATACCTGGTTGATCCGTGGTATAAATATCTGATTGCAGAAAAGGAAACTGTGCAGGAATTCCCTCATCGTTGCGACTAGGGTTCAAAACCTCTTCTGCTGTTAACACACCAGTGATACTGGTCAAATGAAACAGTCTCGGTTCAGTCAATGTATTCACATCACATTCTGTTAATAAAGAAACTAAACATGAAAAATTTAAATATAACACGATAAAACTCTGATAACAAGTGTTTTATTATATCGAGCATTGTGCTGTGTGTATTTTTATCTGATGTCTGGTACCTTATTTTGGTAGAGAACACTACACATTTTAACATCGTACAGACCCTTACGTATTTATGTAGATGATCTATTGTGTTTTGTGAATTATTATGAATTAAAAAAAAATATGATTTAAATTTATTTACGTTGTTATTTTGAGAGGGAAAGGGAAGCCGAGTATCTTGTCAAAATCTAAAAGTCGCTGCACCCTTTAGCAAGGCGTTTAATAAAATGGTACATAATGAAAGTTTAATTAAAAGGTTCGGAAACATTAATCGATTTAGAAATTAAAAAAAATTATAATTCAAAGATGCTTACTCATTACGTGATACGAGTTTTGAAAGATCACGTCAGATATCACTTCATTAGTTACATCATCCATCACTTCACTCCAGATCCCTTCCATCACTCCATTCATCACTTCCAAAGTGATCCCATAACTCTCATCAACAGTGGCATCACTATTCATCACTTTTATTATTTTATCATTTGAATTACTTTTAGATTCACTCTCAATCACTTCATCAATAACTTTATCTGATAAATATAGAGCTTCATCACAAGGCTCATAACTCCTTTGATAAATTTCCTTATCATCACTTATTACATCATATGTGATTGTATTCATCACTTTATCCATCACTCTATCAGATACATCACTCATTATTTCATTACTCAGCTTATTATCATCATAATTCATCATTTGATCAGTGAATTCATCCACAACATCATTCATCTCTTCAGAAATCACTACTTCATCCATGTCTGCATCACCTTTCGTTTTGTTCATTACCTTATCTCTCGCTGCATCAATCACTCCATCACTCTCTACATCACACGTCTCTTCATCACAGCTAGTCGTCATCCCTTGAGTGATTTCACTGATAAAATCACTTTTCACTTCAAAAGTGATATCATTAATAGCTCTAAGGAATTGTACAGTTTCGTGTCCCTCTTCCATTTCAATCAAACTTGGTGAGGTACAACCAATGTGATCTTTATACCACCTGAAATATAATACTTGCTTTCTTTATACTTATTTAATGTCATATCAGTACAAATTGCTATTTAGTAACAAGCTGTGAACTTCATTAGCAGAAGCAAAGTGATAATTTCACTCATCACTTTATCTTTTATTCAGATAACTGAATGCAAATATGTCTTAACTTAATTTCTTAATTAAGTAACATTAATTAACGAATCACACATATAAACTAAACTAAAAAATTCACTTACCCGCTGTCAACAATCCACCCCCCTAATTCCCTAACCCGCATTCTAACACTCTCTGTGGCCCCCCCTCCCATCCAAATCATGACTCCCCCCGTCGCCCAATCAACCACCACGTGCGCCCCCCTGCTACGGAGATGCATGCCCCCCCTGGGTGTCTCAAAAAGATAAGTCTCCCCTGGTAATTCATTGCGTACAATAAACTGGGAGTATTTTATAGGCGGGTTGATTTCAGAGGTTACACCAGTAGACATTTTTAAGGGATTTATTTTAAAGGGGTTCTTTCTATGTTGGAAAACCATCATGTGACCATTGAATAAGCGGATAAAAGCCGGGGGCTCTTTATTTTGTAGAACTCTGATCTGGAAGTAAAATAATATAAATAAAAAAAGAAAAAAATTGACTTTGTAAGAAAAAATCATATAATTATATATATCAAATGTAAAAGTGTATTTTAAATTAAATTAAATTCTAAATTACTTTTAAATGACATTTACCGATTCTAGTAATTAATTACATAAGTAATTAAGTAGGTAAGTAGTAAGTGTGTAAGTGCATAAGTAAGTAAATGAGAAAGCAAGTAAGTAAGCAAGTAAATAAGTAAGTAAGTATGAAAGTAAATTTATTAGCAAATAAGCAAGTACGTAATTAATTAAATCTGTAAATTAATTAGATTACATAATGAACCTGTGGCGCCCTCTCTGTGTTGAGTTCAATGGTCATAAGTGCGCATGCACCCTGGTCACCCACGCTAGATTTAGCGCCATGCCAAAAGAAGTATGCATATTTATTTCTTCCCGCCATGGGATGATCACGTGATCCGTTCATAGGCCTACCTCTGATATTGTGTGAACCTAGTCAATAAAGTCAATCAGTCAGTCAATCAGTTAGTTAGTCAGTCATTCAGCCAGTCAATCAATCAGACAGCCATTCTCTAAGCTAGTCAATCAATCAATCAGTCAAACAGTCAATCAAGCAGTCAGATAATCATTTAGACAGACAGTGAGTCAATCAATAAGTCCATCAGTCAATCAATCAGTCAAATAATTATCATGAATCAATCAGCCTGCCAATAAATCAGTCAATTAGACAGTCAATCAATCATTTAATCAGCCTGTCAGTCAACTATCTCGATTAAATTGTCCCTTAAATTATAGATAAATACATTACTCAGATAGTACATCTAGTACTAAACTACATTAATTACCATTAACTTTAACATTTAACCACTCAACGTATTTTCTCTCATATAACCCACGGGTTATACAAAATTATACAAACCCCTCTAATCCCCCATCGAGGTATATATATAAAATATGATAGTTGACTTCAAAAACTCAAACTGTAACACATAAACTACATATACAGTAACTACATAAACTAAAACTGTAGGGCCACGTACAGTAACTACAAAAGCTCAAATTGTAGAACCAACCTGACTGACACAAAACATAATGCCATCTTATAACATAAGTGAATCTGTCACAGAATTGACCATGGAGTGATGAACTCAGTTCTACCCGCTCAAATTCTGACACTTTCCAGACACGTACACTTTCTGTCACGATGTCACATTCATGTCCAATACCATTCTCAAAGTCACTCAACTCTTTCCTGTAATTTACAAAGGGCAAAATGAAATAAAAATAAAAAATACAATAAAATTATCGAGGTGTTGTTATTAAAAGAAATATTTAATTATTAACGTTTTCAGAATTAAATATTAATTTAAAACGGAATATAAAATAAGAACAAAATAAGATAAAATTTATTTTATTTATACAGGATGCAAATATTTATTAAAATAAATATTTAACATTAATATTTTAAAATTAAGTATCATGTGACAAAATTTGCTGTCAAAATTGTTGTGTCCCAAAGTCACTTAAAATATCTGAACAAAAGTAATAACTTAGGAAAGTCTTATCTTAGACTTAAGAATTTTACAATCTCATGCATTTCTGGCTTAAGAAAATCCCAAGTTTTTCCTATAGTTGTAAATATTGCTCAGTTCGTAAAATTTATTCTGATTAAAGATTTACCAGCATTTGATTCCTCTGCCAATATCGTATCCTTCTAATATGAGTGATACTGGTAGATGGATGGAAGACAGCATGGTGGATACATCGCATGGTTTTAACTCAATAACTGATTGATTCTGTCAATTACAAATATAGTTTTAATTTAATAGTTTGACACATATACAGGGGCGCACCGGCATGGTGAGGGACCGAGGGATCCCTCAGTGGGCCCTCCACCCTGTGGGATCCATGGGCCCCTGCAGCGAAAAATGAAATGAAAACGAAAGAAAAATTGAAATTTAGGGAATGTATGTGTCAAAGTGTTCCAAAAATAGAGTGATGACTAAAAGGTCATCATTATAAAAAAAGATTTCTGGGAAGAAAATTCCGAAATTAAAAATGTGCGTAAATGTTCAACTTAATGACATGTTATTTTTGACTTTTTAAGTTTTTAAGTAATTCGTTCGCAATAATTTGATGGACCCGTGTACAAAAAACTTGCTATGGGGCCTGTGGTCAGCTAGTTACGCCACTGGTGGGCCCCAACTGAAAATTTTCTCAGTGGACCTTTGGAAGCCAGTCCGCCACAGCACATATATTAATTAATTCATTAATCAACTAAAAAAAGAGAAAAATACGTTGGCAAAATATTAACTATTAAAAAAAATTTAATAAAATTGTACAAATAATGAAAAAGAATTTATAGCTGATAAAATATTTTAACTTTTATAATAAAGAGCTCAATTGTAGAAATGATAAAAAATGAATTTATAGCATTTAAATCATTATTGCAATTTATATAACGATGTTAATATAATGGAGAGATCAATTTAAATATTCCAGCCTTTTCTTTGTTACAATCGATGCCATTGGCTCTGATCAAGCGAGAACTATCCAACCAATCAGAAAACTTCTCTTGAAACAAGATGGTCTCGGCCCCCTGGTGGATTTTCCCAAATAAAGCCCAAATGGGGCGCTGCGGGCCAAAATCAGGCAAACCCCCAATGGATTCATCTAAAAATTAGAGTTTAATCCTAATATATAATCGCATATCTTAATTTTCTGATGCTATGTTGCGTATTTATTTTAATGTGCATAATTATAAACTTTTGATACTTTAAGTTAAAGCCACATTAACACTTAAGTCTTAATTAAAAGATTACATGCATAAATATTTAATAGTAATAAAATCAAAAAGATTGTAAAAGTCTAAAATATCATTAAATACACAAACCTACTCAATAAATAAACATAATATTGTTTCATCAAAGTGATTATTTCACCTGATAAAAGTTAAAGCGACATAACCATCAAATTTTCAAACAATTTCATTCGTATTTCATTGTTTAAGTTCATAATAAAATAACTAATTAAATAATTTAACAAATCATAGGATGCCGGATTAAGATTTTATCTAATCAAGTTTTCTCAATGAGAATTAAAATCAATCAAAGCTTTAAACACATTTGCCCCCCCCCCCAGCTCATTCCCAAACAAATTATTTACTGCACTGTGTTTGGAGTCAAGAGATTACTCATTACTTTATTTCTACCCACATTGTTTAAAATGAAATAATGAAATCTGCGCTGATGTGACATTAAGCGACAAAAATATTATACCATGCAAAGGAGAGAGAGGATTGATGTTAAATGGTCGATAATCATAGCCTCTCTCCCATTGGCTCTTGGCGAGCAACATAGCCACGTGACGCTGACAAATGGCAGCGTTTCTTCCAATCCACACGTACATTTCAGATCCAAAGTCAAAAACAAAGATCTGAATTATAAAGTAAAATATACAACATAGACATACTTGCTGTAAAATATGCTCCAAGTTTAGCACATACTTTAGGCTTAATAATTTTGTAATCAATATATTAAACTTATATTAATCTGAATTATAAAAATTGCATCAACTGATATAAAATATTCAAAACTTTTATTATAATTTCAATGCAGGACCTGAGTTGAGTCCAGTAAAGAACAGGAAAGAATTTTTCCGCTAAATTCTTCACATAAACTGAGATGATCTGAGTTGAACTTGTAAACTAAATTGGTTTCATTCATATATTCTTCATATAAATCATCTTCTGCACTTGGTCCTGGATCTAATCAATCAATCAATCAATTATTCAATCAATTAGTCAATCAATTAATCAGTCAGTTAACTAATTAAACAATTATTTAATCAATTAATCTCTTTAATAATTGTACCAGAAACCTTAATAAAACTATAAAACTCTGTTCTCGTAAAATCTAAAAAACTTCACATAAAAATAGAAAAGTTCACACCTTGTGGTACGGGTTCACTGCTGTCCAGAATGTTCCAGAATTCTTTGACCCAGTCTGCTGTCTGTACTGTCCATGACTGCCCTTCATCGATCACGAGCAGCTCTCTGATTGGTCTACAGCCCAAGTCATGTACTAAATGAACATGCTTACCTATCTCCGTAGCCTATAAAGACCAAAAAAATTATGTTTAAAAGCTAATAGGAAAGCAGTAGAACACAGGAGTAGAATGCTCTATAGATTCAGGTTCAATTCCTGTAAATTCTTACTGTATCATTAATTTCCTGCACCCTTTAGTAAGTCTCGTAAACTGACAGCAACGTCTGAGATATCATTCATATAATTCGGAAATCCATGACATTAGATTTTATGCCTTATAATATCCGCAGTGTTTTAAGCTTATACTAAGGAATAAATAGAAAACAATTGCAAGTACCTTGGCTCTTTCTATGACATTGCTAAATTGACCAAGCCAAATGAACAGAGAGTTACTTGTTACAAGCACATAGCAATCTCCATTATTAATTGACCTAACACAAGGCTCAACCAGGCGAACATTGCAGCGTCTTCGGCCTGTTATTTATTATCAAACTCTCAAATTTTAGTTGTAAACTTAAACCTAATACTTATACAACGACTAATAATACATAAGTAAATAAAATACAGTATAGCCATGATAACATACATCATAAAATAAATCTTTAAAAATTGATTTATAACGTAAATGAAGTCCTACGAATTTTAACACAACGCTTGTTCATATTGAAATTAACATATACATGTATATATACAATGACAGACAGGAAGACAGACAGATAACTGACAGACAGCAAAATAGGCCTATATAGACAGCCGCATATAACAATATTTACCTAAGCAGTGAATTTATCATTTTGATTGACTGATAATTTTTGAAATAAAATACCTTTGCAATGTAGCAGCATTTTAGCAGAATAAGGCAAATGTTTTGTCATAGCAAGCTTAGAGCTGCATCGTCGTAGCATGGTTGTGCTAAACTTTTCTACGCATGCTAAACCAGCTAAAGCTTCTTGTGAAAAAGTTGAACTATCTACAAGTGATCTTCTGGATTTAAATGATAAAGGAGTATCTCTGATGTTATCTAAATATAAAGTAAAAACAATAATTAATATTAATATATTCAATTAAAGCCAAATGCTGCATGCGCCCTATCAACACGTACACAGCAGGCGATTAGAATGGAACTCACACAGCGCAATGACATATCCGATGAAACACATAACTCATTATCTTACATTTATTTTTAAATCAGTTTTGAATGTTGTACAGATATAAAAAATGCACAATTTTTGACACGATCCAGATTTGAATCCTACACCTTTCGATCAGTAGCCAAACATTCCACCAAATGAGCCATCGCGCTAGGTAAACTAAGTGTTATATATTAAAAACATCATGATTTATTACCAGAGTGTGTTCTAGGTAACGAGACATCATATGCATCAAGTAGATCTGATCTCATTAAGAGATTTCTAACAGGATTCTCTGATCTTCTTCTCGATGAATTAGGCTTTATTTTCTTAAAACAAGATAACCTAAGCAATAAACAATAAACAATGAAGTAATAGACATAACGCTGTGTTATTACGTGATTGATTTTATCATTTTTTTTATAAAGAGGCTCTGGTTATGTTATAAATTGAGTACTGTGTAAAGGATGCACCAAGTTACCTAACAGTTTGTTTTATGATTTGTTAGGGCTCTGTAGCATAGTTATTAGAAATACAGACTTTGGCTAAAAGTGTAGGTTCGATTCACGTGAATGCTACTGCTAACTTACTGCACTCTTTAGTAAGACTCTGAAACTAATAGTTATATCTGAAACATAATACAGTAATCAAGATGTTAAATTAAACTTGCTGCACTCTTTAGTAAGACACTTTTTGTGACAACTAAATCTAAGACATCGTTCATATAATACAATAACCAAGACATTAAACTTAAATAAAATTTTCATTAATAAGCCAAACCTGGGCTTGAACCTAGATCCAAAGGTTCGGAATTCATGACTCTAACCACTATGTCACTCAGCTTTCACAAAGTGACCAAAATAAATGAAAATATGAAGAAAACAGAGCAAAAGTTAACTTACATCTCAGATCTCCGTTCTGCAATTAGATACAAATCTTCTGTTTCCAGTCTCTGTACTTGATCACGTCTAACTGCATAAGTTTCTCCGCCATATGCAAAGAACTTTTCAAAGTCTTCATTGTCATGTCTTGACGAATCAGGACGCGCTAGGCTCACGCTTGCAACCAATGGGAGTACAGGGTTTAGTAGACCGGTGGAAAGTGATTGTGAGGCTTCAGTTGGATGGATCATTGGTGATGAAGTAGCTGCTTTGATAAACAATACAATAGATATTTGATTAAGTCAAGATCAGAAAAAAATCATTATTCCATTATTTAATTTAATTAACAAATCTAATTTTAATTAAACAAGCTCCCTGGAATCTATTATAAGCATATATAACTCTACCTCTAACTAACGACAGCTTTGGACTTTTTCTTTTTCTCTGCAGCAGTGGACTGTTCGTAACTTTACCTAGAAAACAAAGCTTTATCTTCAAGCATTTTAAATTCAATCAACAAAGCTATACAAATAATACAAAAAACCAAACTCCACCTAAAAATCAACCTGAACAAACAATTAACCAATGAAGAAAATATATTCGATCCTTATAACAAATACTCTGGCCTTTGATGCACACTCTACTGTTATTACTTTCTAATACCCCTCAAATAACTGAAATACAGTTGAAAAGAAATAAATAATTCTCAGATAAACCTAATCTGTTCAGTTTTCCTTCAACAGTGAACTGTGCGCTATCCTTCTCTTCCACTTTTTCCCTCCAGTCCTCCCTCGACCCAAGCAGGCTACCAAGTCGCTCTGATACTATGGAGCCTCTTTCCGCCACGGTGCCGGAATCCACTCCATCAGTTCTGCCTGTAATAATCCCAAAATCCTGTTTCCGAGCTTTTCCTTTGGCTTTCTTAGTTTCATTTGAAGATGACACTTTCTGGTATTCCTGGAGTTTATTCCTTTTTAAAATCTTCTTAGAATCCAGTTGGTTGCTTTCTTCACATATTTCATGAAAATTCTTCAATGATTTCCTGTGTAAAGTTTCACGAGATTCCTTCTTGTGATCTATTCCAGAAAGATCCTTGTTTTGTTGTGATGGATGTGATATGTCAGTGTCATGATGTGACAATATGTGAATAGTATTTGATTTCTCATGTGAATTTATTATGATTTTTTCAGTTTCAAAGTGTTGGTCTGATTCGTGGTGAGAGGCAGATAGTGAAAAGCAAGAAGCAAGTGGTAACTTAAGTTCATCTGGAGATTTTGTAGACTTGCGACTAAATCAGAAAGAAAAAGGCAACTACAAATTGAATTGTACATTTTCTTTCATTTTCAAAAGTTAATTGAAGATAAAACTAATTTATTTAACTAGCTTTAACAAAGTATAAACATGTTCTATTTGAAATCAAGGTAACTGCAAATAAATTGTTTTATATAAAAATTTTACCTTTATTTGAAAACAGATGTTCTACACTTACTGTCCATGGTGAACTTGACGATAGCCTCATAAAGTTAGTCATGGCATAAAATATATCAATAACTGACAATCAATTATAGCAATGCAATGCCATGTAATTAATTAAATCATTATATTTATTAGCAATTGTATCAAGCTTCAACATTGCAAAAGTTACATCAATACAATCTCACCCGTTAGATAGCCCAGTAATCTTCATCCCATCTGACTGAACATTCTTCTCCTGATATTTTCTAACACCCCCATCTTTTATGGTACCTCTAACCTTCCCAGTCCAACTTTCCTTCTCATCATCACAAATTTTTGCATGTCCAGCCCTCCAGCTGCTAAACTGAGAGCCCACTCTGCTCGCAAACTGACCAACTTTCCTCGGCGTACTTCCAAGCCAAGATCCTGTCCTTGTTGTCCCATTTCTCTGAACCTTTGGTGTCACATCTCTGTGTTTATCTTCGAAATATATTTTGTCATCAATCTTTTCAATACCACTAAATACAGAAGTTCTGTTTGAGGGGTTTTGTTGATCATTAACAGGCTGTTCCAAATATACCTTAGATGAATTAGTAGATTTAATATTACCAGAACTGGATTGCCCTGGAATGTTTTGGAATTGTCTGGAAATATCAGCCGAATTTGAATTTGAATCACTTGTTTGAATTGGTTTAAAAATACTGAATTCCTTAGAAAATCTTCGTTTTTCTTCTTTACTTGGTGAAGAATATTTCTTTTCAGAATTGCCATAGAAACTTTGTGATGTATCACAATTCTGTGAAATATGTATTTTCTTTGTTGATGGCAGATCAGTGTCTGATGTACATGACACGTTTTCTTTATTGTTAAGTAAATTTACATTTAATATTTCTTCCTGCAGAAGGTGTAACTGTGAATTATTACCTTTAAATTTTCCAATATCAAGAGATCCATCTATTGAAGCCATATCATCAACTGATTCAATTGATCTTCGCTTTTGAACTGATCTACCATCAGGAGTTCCTACACTGGAAACTACAAATTTTCTTTTTTTAGACACTTTACATTTAATCTCATTTTCAGCATCTTTTGCTTTAAACAAATTTGAATCTTTCAAAAAGGATAGACTACTCTCAACCTTTAGTGTATTAGAGTTATTTGACTTTGACATTATCTTATCAAAATCAAATTCAGCAGGGCTAGATAAATTAGAATAGCTTGCTTCTGTTAAGGTATCTTTATATTCCATTGGTTCAGATTCGGTGGGATTAGAATCAGCCAGATTAGAAGCACAATTTGTCATATTACCAATAGCATCAGATTCCATACAGCTCACAGTAGAGTCAAGTAATGAGAAACTATCTACTTCAGACCCTAATCTTGCATAACCATTGGCCGCCCTATCTCTAACTCTGCCTGAAAAATAACCCAGACTGGATCTAGCATTAAATATTGAATCAACATCTTTACTGATCTGCACACTATTTTCCTTTGGGACAGAGTGAGATGTACTCTTTGATTTAAACATATCGCTCATTCGACGCTCTAGACTTCGAAATGTCTTGAAGGCATTTCTTGCCAAGCTTTCACCACTTTGAGGTGTTGTTGAACACATAATTGTATGATCATCTATTTTAGACAATATTTCAATGGCAGTAGACTTTTCATCATCACTACAATTTGAAACAGGGAAATTATGATGAGCACATTGCATTTCTTTCAATTGTTCGGATGATTTATATTTTTCAGGAGCTCTGATTTTTAATCCATCATCCGGTGTTTTAAAAGTTGTTAATGACAGTTCAAATTGAACATCAGATGTAATATTGTTACTGAAAGTTTCATTTTTTGTCAAACAGTTAGGTAATTCCGCTAAATTTGCATCGGCTTCATTCTTGGATACCATTTTTGAATTGTTAATGACAGTTGAATGCGACATCAATGAACCTGCTTGCAGTTCAACTTTTTTTGAGCAAATCTCTGTTTTTGGAAATTCCAAACTAGAAGAACACACAGAATTGTTGCTAATTAATGCGGAAGTTTTAGATGTGCTAAAAATGTTATACAATCTGTGAGGTATAGACTGCCGCTTTCTGGCGGCACTAAAAACAAAGGCAGCGCTGGGTGTATCTGATCGGGAAGATTTACTCATCTTTTCCAAATTTCGTGAGGTACTCAATGTATCTGTATGATGGACCTTTTGTTCAGCCGTGGAATTACTCGGTGTTTTTTGGTTGCATAAATAACCAATTGGCTTCTTACCTTTAAGGCCCACGTGTTTTGATTGTTTAGGTTTTTTGTCTGAATTTGTTGAATCACTGTTGGAAAATGCAGGCTTACTATTGGTGATGGTATCGTCCAGCATTTTGTGATCAGCAACTTCAGATAAATAATTATTATTGTTTTCGGAAATGGAATTGTCAGTGCCGAGTGTTAGTGGTTCTTTGATAAAAGACAAATTTCCTGTGTCGCTCAATGCGTCCATGCTGTACAGATTATTATTAACCTAAATGTTTTAACAGTATACTGACCTTAAAGTTTAAACATACATACAGTGATGTTAACGAGATCTTTTTTGTCAAGACCAAGACGAGACCAAGACCTGATGGTCCGAGACCAATACCAAGACCAAGACCTGATGGTTCGAGACCAATACCAAGACCGAGACCTGATGGTTCGAGACCAAGACCATGAGCTTCGAGATCAAGACCGAGACCAAGACCAGGTGCTCCGAAACGAAAACTGAGACATAAAACAGACTTAGGTCAAGATCAAAACCAGCAGGTCTATGCAAGACTTGTCAAGGACCACCCATCAATCGTTGGCGACTTATAAATAGTAC
>JAQIXG010003802.1:0-14047 GCA_034700105.1 Oconnorella tubifera | reverse complement strand
GATAGATAGATAGATAGATAGATAGATGGATGGAAGGAAGGAAGGAAGGATGGATAGATGGATGGATGGATCGATAGATGGATGGATGGATGGGTGGATGGATGGATTCTGGATGTTTGATGGATGAATGCATAGGTGAGTGGGTGGATGGATTTATTAATTGAGTGATTTGTTGATAGTTGATATAATATAATTTAGGCAGCATTAGTTTGTCTTTTTAGAAAATGAATAGTTTTTAAATTTAGATTTTATTATAAATTTATATAGACATATATTGGTCAACGATCATATTGAAAAGACAATTATTTAGACTCGAGAGCCAGGCAGATGGGACATTGTCATTAATCATCTTACAATGAAATATTTATAAGTAATTTATTAAATTATTACTTTTTATTTATTGCAGGAAAATTGCGCTATAACATCGCGGAATTTATCAGATTCTCGAATGATTCCTATATACACATCAATAGCTCAGACGTGCATTGATTTAAGTCGATTCAAACAATCGTGCGTTTACTTTGATAAAGCGTTGAAATGCCAAGTCAATGATCATACGCGGGTAACTAACTTAATGAATATAACGTTTTATTATTCAATGCAGGACTTTAATAATTAAATAGCGATATTAATATATATTTTACATTTTAATTTATCAAGTTAGGCTTTATCATAGGAGTAAGTATTGAACTTCTATTAGTTATATAAGTATAATAAATAAACAAATAAATAATAATTATAGAAATAAGGCCTAGATATGGTAGATTAGAATGTAAATATATATATTAATAATACTAACATTTATTAGTAAGTTAAAGTGCAGCATACGAAATAAATTTTAGACATCTGTGATAAATTGAGACAGAGTAGTAAAATCATTACTGAGCAATATCTTCAAAATCTAAAATACTATATCAAATATATTTAATAGTATTTTAACTTTAATATAAATTTGTATATTTTTTTCTTCAGAAATGTAAGTTACTGTTGAGTTTTGCAAATGCACAAAAATTGAGTGACGAGAGTTATGCAACAGTCAGACTGAATTACGAGGAAGCTGTTTGTCACGCAAGACTTTCAATAAACAATAAACTTGTGGTTGGAAATTTAATAATCGTTTTAGTTAATATTTTTATTCATTAATGGATTTGAATGGAAATTAGATGATAATGATATGAATGGAGTGTGCAGAAGCCAGGAGATGGATGATTACTTGGTTTTTACCCAAGTCAACTAAATACTTTTTTTAGGAGTAAAGTGTGTTTAACTGTTGGACAGTTGTGATGGAAACGTGAAATTATATATTTTAATATTCTATGTAAATAGAATATTTTATTTTATTAGGCTTACGCACTTTCGAAAAGGAAAGCGTGTGAGGAGCATTTCTGTGAACTGACTGACAAGTTGAAGACTGAGGAAGAGCTGAGTGCGTTGTGTAGAGAATATAAACTAGATTTAGACTCGTTGTGTGCTGAGATGTCGGATAATGAAGACGATGTGGATGATGCAAGTAGTTATTCCAGTGAAGAGTTTGATGTTGATGATATATCTGATTCAGGTGATATAATTATATATAAAATGCTGCTTAACCATATAATAATAATAATTTACTTTCACTTTATAATCTTAAATAATGATAACTTGTGGTTCCTTGTTAAAGTAATGCAATTTTTTATAAAGTATGAATTTGAGTTACATTTATTTGATGCAATTATTTACTAAATTGTATTAATAGATAATATTTATTTAACAGATTTAAGCTGTGATGCTGAAGACTTAGTTTGCACTAAAGCAACGAGTTCAACTTCTGCTCTGATGAGGGTACGATTGATTTTTTGTTGTGTAACTATCATTTGGGCTAAGGGCCTAATAATTCAGCTTGGGCTAAGGCAGGGCCCCGGGCTTAAAAACCCTCTAAATGGAGCCTGCCTTGGAAACATGACATATGCTCTCTCGTAAATTAAATTAAAATTAATTTAATTAATTTTAGCCCATTAAATTTTAGTAAGGTAGCCAGTATTATTACACGGGGGTTTCCTTCAAATTATATAGTTTCACTGGTTGCTTTGATAGAATTTCTATGATAATTATATGCAGTACATGCATATAGTAGCATTTTTCAAGCGCTATTCTATGATGTTATATGATGATAAAGAATTTATATCGTTATGTTGTACACGATGAAATTATCTCTTAGTGTAGGATGCTTTTATTCGAATTTTTTTAGCCAAATGAAAAAGGAGAAACGCCATTACATAGAGCTTGCATTGAGGGAAACTTGCGTAAAGTTAAAACTCTCATTGAAAAGGTTTCTTTATCGTATTTAGTTTTTTGATATTTTTATAATTTGCCTATATGCCATACATGGAATTCTGATCAGATTCTGATTTTTTTATAACATACTTGTTTTATTTTACTATTATTATATTACTATTTACTATTGTTCTTTTTTACTATTAAGTATTCAAATTAGATATTATGTATAAAAATTTGAATTCTGCTTTTTTTCATAAATGTAAACGTTATAAAGAATTTAATAGTTAATTTAATTGTTACCACTTGCTATCCTTTAATTGACATCTATTTAATATATACATCTATCTAGGGTCACAATGTTAATCCACGGGACCACTGTGGCTGGCTGCCGCTGCATGAAGCGGCTAATCACGGCTATCCCAGCATTGTTGACTATCTGATATCCAGGGGGGCCTGGATAAATGACCGCGGTGGCATTCATTGCGGGGGGGTCACCCCTCTACACGATGCGTGTAACTGCGGTCATTTAGATGTCATTCAGTTACTCATTGACAACAAAGCAAATGTACTGGTCACTGACAGTGAGGTGTGTGTTTAGGTTTTAGTTTCTATTTGTATATATATGTCCTTTGATTCTAGTTTCTATTTGTATATATATATGTCTTTTGATTCTAGTTTCTATTTGTATATATATGTCCTTTGATTCTAGTTTCTATTTGTATATATATATGTCCTTTGATTCTAGTTTCTATTTGTATATATAGGTCCTTTGATTCTAGTTTCTATTTGTATATATATATGTCTTTTGATGCTAGTTTCTATTTGTATATATATATATGTCCTTTGATTCTAGTTTCTATTTGTATATATAGGTCCTTTGATTCTAGTTTCTATTTGTATATTGATATGTCTTTTGATGCTAGTTTCTATTTGTATATATATATGTCCTTTGATTCTAGTTTCTATTTGTATATATAGGTTCTTTGATTCTAGTTTCTATTTGTATATATATATGTTCTTTGATTCTAGTTTCTATTTGTATATATGCCTTTTCATATTTTTTTCTACTATATATTTTTTTTAAAACAAGAAAGTTTTGTGATATCGGGCAAGTCAGTACTTTTTGATTATTTATGTACTTGAACTCTATTTCAATTGTATTGTTTGTTTTTACTGTATTATTAACTTTATAGATCGTTACCATGATACATACTGATATTATATGATTGTTGTAATTTGTTGTGATGAAATAAATGTCAATGTCATTGATATGTTTTGATGAAATATTGAAGGGTTGTACACCATTGAAGTCTCTGCAGGAATACTATAAGCGCACGCAAGCTGATTTAGATGAAGACGAAAAGTGTAATATAAAGTTAATGGAGAGACAATTGAGTAATTGCATGCAAACAGCCTCTGGTTAAATTCTTTCTCTTTTTCTTTAGCTTTTCAATGTTTGATCACATATCAGTTCACGAAAAAACTTTTTACTTTTTATTTTGTACTTGTATATACTTTTGTGATGAATTAGAGATTATTGCTAAGAAAAATTTGTTTAGGTGCATACTTGAGATAGGTTATATGACTTTATGATTGATTAACTTATAGCTTGACTGTCTAGCTATCAAAAGTTTGATAGATTTATACATTCTCTGAAATATGGATGGATTTATGATTAATTTTTTACTTCACAATGAAATCATGTTAAAATTTAGGCGCAAACTATAAAATACTCATATTTGAATATGTTCTGTTAAGGATTTAAATCTGTTTCTAGTTTTTCTATTAATTTATATAAGAACTAGATATTCCCCTGGATATAAATATAACGGTCTCTATTTATTGAACAGTAGCAGCCATATTGAATGTGTTAATGTAATCAACAACATTGTAATTATGATGTCATGTGTAATCATTTTGATGAAACATTAAACTGGTTTAACAAATGTGAGATGGATATAATGATAGCAACTGCACATTCTTCCAATTCGTTATGTTTATTTTTATTAGTCCAAATATGTTGTTTCTAGATGTACTACAGCCTATTAATGAGTCGAATGATGTCTTAATAAGGACTCAAATTGGGCACATGGCGCAACAACATGGGACCATTCAGTCTTTTGATCCTATTCCCGCTTTATTACCTGAAGAAGAATGCGTCAGTGATAGCTGGCTCATACAAGACATTCGTTCACCAAAACGAAAAAGAAAATTTAGTCCTAGCTATAAAACTAACAGAAACGATGAAAAAAATAATCAAAATCGACGTTCTAAACGAACGAAAACTCGTTCGAGTATTTTGAGTAAAGTTGCGGCTTTTAATTTAAAACGAGTCAAAGTAAGCTCCGCTGCTAGATTCAATCTTGCGGACATTGAAGTAGATAGTGACGAAAGCATTTTGGATAATTCAGATACTGAACATCATCCTGCAACTGAGTTGGATAGTTTTGAAAGTTGCATCAAGAATGAGGACATTCAGCCAGAGAGAAGAAATTTGAATTTGTTTCAATTGGAAAGTATTCATATAGGATCATCCGGTTTACAAGCTGTTAGAACAGATGACATACGTTTACCCCTGGCTACTAGCACATCAACAGTTATTAGACTTAAAGTACATATTGCTGGAAAACTTATATTAGTTCCTGTACAACAATGGTAATGACTAACCGTATTAACTTTTAGGAAGTAGTTAAGTTTGCTAAACGTCTGTATTATTTAAAATAAGCTGCATGATATATTTGTTGCATCATATTTCATTATAGTAATGAATCAGTGATGTATTGGAGAAAAACGTAATCAAACTTAGTATCTCTTGGTTCTGAGTCTCATTAACTTCTTTTCCGCAAGATTCTATATATAGAATTTATATAGTCAGTCAGTTAGTTAGTCAGTTAGTCAATTATTTAGTCAGTTAGTCAGTCAGTCAATTAGTTAGTCAGTTAGGTAGTAAGTTAGTTAGTCAGTTAGTCAGTTAGTTAGTTAGTCAGTTAGTTAGTCAGTTAGTTAGTCAGTTAGACTCACCAATTGACTAACCAACTGACTAACCGACTGACAAACCAACTGACTAGCTCGAGATCGAGCTTGAGATCAAGCTTTAAGATCGAGATCGAGAACGAGCTTGATATCGATATCGAGGTTGAGCTTGAGATTGAGCTTGAGATCGAGATCGAGCTTGAGATCGAGCTTGAGATCGAGATCGAGCTGGAAATCGAGATCGAGCTTGATCTCGAGCTTGTGATTGTGATTGAGCTGGAGATCGAGCTTAAGATCGAGCTTGAGATCGAGCTTGAGATCGAGCTTGAGATCTAGCTTGAGATTGAGCACAATCTCGATCTCATGCTTGATCTCAAGCTTGATCTCAAGCTCGATCTCAAGCTCGATGTCATGCTCGATCTCAACTTCAATCTCAGCTCGACCTCAGTATCGAGATCAATCTCAAGCTCGATCTCGAGCTAGATCTTGAGCTCGAGCTAGATCTCGATCTCAAGCTCGATCTCAAGCTTGATCTCAAGCTGGATATCAAAATCAAGCTGGAGATCGAGCTTGAGATAGATCTCGAGATCGAGCTTGAGATCAAGCTTGAGATCAAGCTTGAGATCGAGCTTGAGATCAAGCTTGAGATCGAGCTTGAGATTGAGATTGAGCTCAAGATCGAGCTTGAGATTGAGCTCGAGCTTGAGATCGAGCTTGAGATCGAGATTGAACTCGAGATCGAGCTCGAGCCTGAGATTGAGTTTGAGATCGAGTTTGAGATCGATCTTGAGCTGGAGATCAAGCTTGAGATCGAGCTCGAGATCAAGCTCGAGATTGAGCTTGAGATTGATCTCAAGCTCGACCTCAATATCGAGATCGATCTCGAGCTAGATCTCGATCTCCAGCTCAATTTCAAGCTGGAGATCGAGATCAAGCTGGAGATCGAGCTTGTGATAGATCTCGAGATTGAGCTTGAGATCGAGCTTGAGATTGGGATTGAGCTTTTGATCGAGCTCAAGCTTGAGATCGAGCTCGAGATCGAGCTCGAGATTGAACTCGATCTCGATCTCAAGCTCGATCTCATGCTCGATCTCAAGCTCGATCTCAAGCTCTATCTCAATCTCAAGATCGATCTCAAGCTCGACCTCAATATCGAGATCGATCTCGATCTCGAGCTAGATCTCAAGCTGGAGATTGAGATCAAGCTGGAGATCGAGCTTGAGATAGATCTCGAGATTGAGCTTGAGATCGAGCTTGAGATTGAACTCGAGATCGAACTTGAGATCGAGCTCGAGCCTGAGATCGAGTTTGAGATCAATCTTTAGCTGGAGATCGAGCTTGAGATCGACTTTGCGATCGAGCTGGATCGAGCTAGAGATCAAGCTTGAGATCGAACTCGATAAATCAAGATCTCAATCTCAAGCTCGATCTACAGCTCGATCTCGATTTCAAGCTGGATCTCAAGCTTGATCTCAAGCTTGAGCTCAATCTCGATCTCAAGCTTGAGCTCAATCTCAAGCTCGATTTCGAGTTTGATCTCGAGCTAGATCTCAATCTCAAGCTCGATCTCAAGCTCAATCTCAACCTCAATATCAAGATCGATCTCAAGCTCGATCTCATTTATAATTTAAAAATTATTAGGTTACTACAACTAGGGAACCTGGATTATTGCTGTATAATTCTAGCTTCTTATGTCTCATTCGTATTTAAATTTATTTCGTCTAGTAATGCCAATAATACTGTGGCCTGGCTGTCCACTGAAGTATCAGATCGCTATTATCAGCTCTACAACCTCAGACCTGTGCTTAGTCTATCACTGGCAGATGGAGCCAATCTTGCTCCTAATGATCTCATTTCATCTCTATTCAAATCTGATGAAGAAGTTTGTATAATTGCTGTTCTAAGTTTTGACTGAAAATTCTGTCTTTCATAAAAGAAATGATTCTTTGTTATGATTATCATTTGGACAATGTCATTCCTTTTGAAATAAGCTGACATGTTCGTTTATCCTAAATAAATATATAAAGCTAAATTATTTAATAATCTGATTAATTAATTACTTTGAGAGTTTGCGACATCATCTGCTACATCGTCCCTCGACGGTTAAGCAGACGTTAAATTTTTATTGATTGATTGAGTTTACTATGTTAGGTAATTATAATTGGATCTTGCAGTTGATTGGCTGTGTTAGTTCTTGGAATATTGCCCCTCTGCATGAGAGATACACTGAGGCCTGTCTCTTCTTTAAATCTGGTTTGTATTATCATTACTTAGTAAATTGCATTAAATGATATTTTACTTGTATGTAAACTAGCTTTCTGCGTTAAATTGCTTTTAGCAACATAGATGTTTTTAATGGGACATTTTGCTTCTACTGTTTGTAAAGTTAAAGTCATGTTTAGTATAAAATGTAGATTGTTATTGTGCAAGTATTAAAAATGAATTAAGTTATGTGATAATGTGATAAACTGCCATAGTGGCGAAATGAAGCTTTATATAATGAATATTGTAAGCGATGCTGGATTTGAATCTTATAGTTTTTATATCTGATGTTTTGAAGCTTGTTGGTACAGTTGTGAGTTCTGGGTTCTTAAGTTCATAATTGACAGCAGCTATATAGCTGTATACAAGCATTTAGCTAAAAAAATTGGATCGAGACCCTATAAACACTTGCCACATGCATTTACTGCCACTCGTCTATTTTTCAGCATCCTCCGATGTTTAGCAATGTATTTTGATCTCATATCAACATTAATAATTGTCAATATGTCATCATTTGTAATGAATTAGATGTAAAGGCTTTGCGAGTTTTAAAAGTATCGTTACTTGCAGATCTGTTAATTTTTAGTTGTTCGTAGAAATATACAACGTCTATTGGAAGATAATGCACGGAAGTCAAGCCTGTTGCTCAGCAATCTCGCTCTCAATGCTGAAATCTTTTGTCCAATTTCTAAATCACTGCAATATCAAGATACTCTAAAAGAACTTGTACTTTCTGGTTAGTTAGAGTTCTTAGTTGATAGCTAGATAGATTTTCTGTAAGAAATATATAAACTATTTTTGTAGAATAAAATTTATTGCAAGATATCTAATTTAGATTTTTGATTGATTTATGCTTGAGAAATAACTGATGCCCACGATACACTACATCGTTAAAGTTTCAGAAATAGACTTTCTGAAAATAAATTTTTCAAAATTTTGATGATACGCTACAGTACTTTTCAGAAATTTGTGAGAAGTGCCAAGCAGTGTATCAGCCCTTTGAGACTCTTTTTATTCTGCATAATACTGTATAATTTTGCGCGTTATTTTTGACTTTTATCCGCTACTATTGTAGATAGATATACAAATAGATAGTTAAGAGTAGTACTTCACCACATTTATTGGTGGCAAAACCTAATATTACAATTCAATTAGTACCATGCATATTTAGTAGTCTTGCACATTTGCCAAGTATTTCATATTTGCAGGCAATCATATAGGCGATAGTGGGTTTATTTACTTGACTCAAACTCTACCATTGTTGCCTAATCTCTCATTGTTAAATCTCAGTGGAAATGGTTTAACTTCAAAATCTGTTCAGGAATTCTGTAATCTTCTTGATTTGCCTAATTCAGCCGGAAAAGCACTTCAGGTAGTGTAATATCTTGCATTTAGAAATTTTTAATAAGAAAATAGGTAGTCTCTTTTCTGACTGAGATCTGAATCTAAGATCTTCAAAATTAGTCGATTGGGCTACTAATAGGTTCTGCGCTTTAAAATTGCATCAAACTTGGATTTTTTTTTTAAATCTTATTAACTGTTGAACATAAATTATTGACTGAGCGATCAAATGTTGACCAAATGTTTGATCAATGAGAACATTGTGTTGCTGTGTGAGTAACTTATCACAACTGCCACAAATTATTAATTTTTTTATCTCATTGGTACAATGTCTTTATTTCGTATTGCTATATCATATTCTGTATAAACTTATTGAGCTCTGTCAATTTCTATAAATAAAAGTAATTTAATATTGTGATGCAGTTCATTAATTGAACTTTTTACATATTGAATTTTTTCACTCTTATTTTCAATTTATTTTTTAATATAGAACATCATTTTTTTCCTTTTTTAGAATTTACAGGAACTGAGCTTAAGTTTTAATAGTATTTCTGATGCGTCTGGGTGTTTAATGGGGACGTGTGTTCGTAACCTTCCAAAACTTTATCGGTTATATTTGGTTTCATGCGGAATTACTAACATTTTCTTTGAAGAGTTCCGAAAATGTCTCCTATCATCCGTTAATCGTTAGTGGTTATTTAATTAAATGCAATTTTAGTTTTCTATATACTATGTATGTTAAGTAGGTTTATATGCTGACATTTGTTTGTCAGCAACTCTAATTTATTTTTTTTGTATTTTAATTTTATTTATTAGAAATTTTTGGGACAGTTTCAAGATATTTTTTAGCTTTTATGAAATCTGTTTGCAATACATATAAAGACTCCTGTTTAAACTGTTTTTATTATTCTGGTTTTATCCCCTATATATGTTTATTTGTTGTATTTTAAATTAGTAATGAAATTTTGGTATTTAATTAGTATTAAATAGAATATTAGAATATTTTAGTAGAGTAGAATATTTTTGTAGAGTATAAGTATTTTATAGAGTATATAGAATATTTTTATGTAGAATATTTTAGTAGAGTAGAATAATAGAGTAGAATATTTTTGGATTATGTTTTCTAATACAAATAATAAATAATTTTTTTAGGTGCAATAAACAATAGCTATTAACGATAAGAAATAAATATTCATATATTATTCAGTTATCTCTTTGCAGAATGCAACATTCAGCTTATTGATGTGAGCATGAATTACTGTGGTCCTGTTGGTATAAATCTTTTACTGAAGAGTGTAGATGCAGCCTCTCTGCATACTCTTCACATTTCCAGCGTTATTCACAATGCAAAAGAAAGTCTACAGTTAATACGAATACTGCAACATTATATGTCTCAAGTTTGTCTCTTTTTTTCACTCTTCTGCTTTTTCATATTATTTTCTAGTCATAGATTTTATTAGATTACCAGATAGATTCTAGTAGTGCTTCACAGCAGTGCTAATGATAGTAATGCTAAGTTACCAATGTGTTTACTTATCATCATTACAAGTGATTCAGCCTTGCCCAGACAAATTGATGAAAAAGTATTTAGTTTTATTGTATTATACGCCTTGCATTAGATTGTAATATGATTTCTGCACACTTGTTTAAGTTGCTCAATTTTTACGCTGTTCACTTAATTAGCATTAGTTGCGTGTTTGTTTTGATGCCGTTATATGCGTTTGTTATGCTTTGATTGTGATGTAATTAGATATAATTGAAAGTCTTTATTTAATCTAATTGTTGTGTTTATATTTAATAATATTAATCTTGTTATTATTTAATATTTTTTAATTTAATATTTATTATCTGTTATTAGTTATTAGTTATTATCTGTTATTTATTCTTGTATTTAATAATATATTATGCGTTTATTTTTATATTAATCATAGTACTGTTATTAGAATAAGATTAAGATACATTTTAGGTTGAATTTTTAGTTTCTTGAGTTGCGCGTGTTTATAAATATATATTTTAGGAAAATTGTGCGATAAAAGATTTATGTCTAGACAAGTGTAACATTGATGCTATTGCTATAACAGAATTGTGCAGGTCTGTTTATTTAGTGCATATTAGCCTCTTATTTTTGTCCATATTGTTATATCAACTTTAATAAATAAATAAAAATAAATAAATGTAATAAATGATAATAATCTAAGTTTAAATAAATAAATTCTGATAAATATTTGTGTTTGAAAACATTTTAATGTGAACAACAGTTATTCATTATTAATGTTAAAATCTGTTTGAATCAATATTGGTTGAAGATTGATTACCTTCAATATTGAAGCCAATGATTTATATACTATTGATTTTTGAAATTCCATTGTCTGATAATATCTTGTTACTAAATTGAGATTTCAAAGTAAATGTAACAATGGATTCTTAATGGATCTATTAAATTGCCTGAAAGCGTTATCTACAATGATGATGTCATTAGTAATAGTATCTAACTTGTTTATCATTAAAGATTGCTCGCCTCAAATCGTAGTCTCATCAAATTATCACTTTCGGCCAATTATGACATTACAAATACTGAAATTCAACAAATTATTGAAACCAGTTCTTTGAACACATCCTCATTGCAAAGTCTGACTGTCAACTATTGTCAGATATCAGCGCCTTTATCTGCAGATTTCATTATGATTCTGCAGTGTAAACTTAGTTGTCCAATGCCTCTCAGAGAGCTGCATTTTACAGTCTTTGGAATAACTGATATGGATGAAATAAACCTTCGTGAACTTTGGAGCAGTAAGTGGGGAGATGCTGCTGTGTGTCGGTTTTGTGATGACTGCATTTCATTGACTTTAGCTTGATTTTAAATCTGTTTTATATCTGGTTAATTTTATAATAAATTTGTATTATTATATCGTTGTGAGCTTTGTGATTTATCTAGAATCTTTAAAGTCTGATTTTGCCATTCTATTCTACAACTGTAGACAGCATTCTACAGATGTATAGATGCCGGCATTCTATCGATGCTGGCATTCTATTGTTGCTGACATTCTATAGATGCCGGCATTCTAAAGCTGTATAGATGCCTGCATTCTATATATGCTGGCATTCTGTAGATGCTGGCATTATATAGATGCCGGCATCCTATAGATGCTGGCATTCTATAAATCAGTGCTTCTCAAACTTTTTAGTATGGCAGACCGGCAGGAATTTTTCCATTGCACCGGGGACCGGTGAAATATTTTCTCTGTACTGCCGTGGTAATGAAATGTGTCCGATGACATTTGGCATGAATTTGGTTTTTTTTCTGATACAAGTTATCGAACAATTTTGAAAAGAATAATCTTAAGCCCCTGATTGCTTATTGTTAATTTTATTCTTAATTTATGATCATCTTTTCATTTCAAAATGTTGGCAGCCATCGTTTATGTTTCAACTTTTTTAAAGTTGATACTATTTTGATAAATCTGTATTCTGACTTAGTCCAAAGTTTTAATAAACGAGAACATAAAATATAATTTCAAAAGTCATGGAAATTTATGAAAAGATGATAAAACAACTCTAGTTAGTTATTCATGTGTAAGGTTATGCTCAATGGTTAGCTTTAACTAATGGGTCATATGAGCCAGCTTATTTTTTGAAAGTTTATCAAGTCGTGACTCAATTGAGGACAATGCTACGCGCAATGGAGAACAAACATCCACACTGTTCCTGTACTTCGTCTTACTAATGCTCGTTGTTAAAAATGCAAGATTATAATTAGATTTTTCTTTACTTTCTTGATAACTTCTGCGGACATGCGGTTGATGGTCCGCGGACCATCACCGCTATAGATGTCGGTATTCTATAGATGCCGGCATTCTGTAGATGCCAGCATTCTATAGATGTATACATGCCGGTATTCTATAGATGCATGCTTCTATAGATGCCAGAATCCTATAGATGCCGGCATCCTATAGATGCCGGCATTCTATAGATGCCGAGATTCTATAGATGCAGGCATCCTACAGATGCCGGCATTCTATAGATGCCGGCATTGTATTGATTGACCCGTGCAGAGGTCATTGAACCTCTATAGAGGTCATTGACCTGATGTAGAGGTCATTGACCCGCTACAGGGTTCTTTGACTCTCTGCAGAGTTCCCAGACCCGCCACAGAGATCATTGACTCGCACTAGAGGTCATTAAACCGTTAGAGAGGTCATTGACTTGCTTCATATGTCATTGACACGCTACTGAGGTCATTGACCATCTATAGCGTTCATTGACCCGCTATAGAGATCATTGGCCCGCTACAGAGGTCATTGAACCGCTACAGAGGTCATTGATCCGCTACAGAGATCATTAATCCGCTATAGAGGTCATTGACCCGCGATTGAGGTCTTTGACCCGCTATAGAGATCATTGACCAGCAATAGAGGTCATTGACCCGCGGTAAGTTCTTCTTGAAGCTTTGCCTAAAATCCCAAATAAAAAAAAGAATAAAAACCAATTATAGCTCAGTGGCGTAGTCAGGATTTCACTAAGGGGAGGTGGTGGGGGCGTTCTCGTTAGATCATGATCCAATGGACTATATGTTATATAGGCCTACCCTAACCTTCAATTTTTGCAAAATCGTCACAGGTGGTTGCAAAATTGACACATTAACCATTACAAAAATACCTCCAATAGGGGAGAGGTGGAATAAAATTAACCCCCCCCCCCACAATCCCCTTCCCTTTGGCTAAGCGACTGCAACATTTATTTAAAATAGAACAAAGGATTAAAGTGGCCCGTAAATATATGACACAGACACGAGGGAAGTTCATAACTTCCGGTTTGTTAACAGAACAATTTCTACAAGAAATTAGGTGGCGTGGAATATTAATTTCACAATGGGGGGTGTTCTCTCCCCCCCCCAAAAGTAAACTTTAACTTGGCCTAATCATTGTAGTTTAAGTTAAAAGACTTTACAACATCAAAAATTACATTTTTTAAATCAAATTTGGGAGTTTTTTAACCCCACAAACCCCCCCCCTTGAAGAAATTATAATCATGAACTTTCAGATTCTTGTATTGTATTCTTTTTATGCTGTGAATTAACTAAAAAGGGGAAGGGGGGGGGTCTCCTTCAAAAATTAAAGTGATATTTTTTATTCTTTAAGCTTATTACTCAATTTTCAGTTTTCAAATATATGATTTCTAAATACATGTAGGCCTCTGATCCAATGCATAAAATTGC
>JAQIXG010003801.1:0-14051 GCA_034700105.1 Oconnorella tubifera | reverse complement strand
GAATATCTAAATAGTAATATGTATGTATATCCAAATAGTAGCATATTTTCTATGTAATGAAAACTTTATTTGCTAATACAGTAAGTACACGTCTACCTTGACTAGCTGACTCCATCTTTGATGCAATGTTGACCGTCTCACCAAACAAACAGTAGCGCGGCATAGTGTGTCCTACAACTCCTGTATGTAATGATACATAGACTTGTATATAATGATACATAGACTTGTATGTAATGATACATAGAGTTGCATGTAATGATACATACACTTGTATTGAATGATACATACACTGGAGTGTAATGATTGACAGATTTGCAAAAATGAAACAGACAGATTTGCACACAACAATACACAGACAGATTTGTTTATACTAAAGTATAAATAATTTAAGGAATAAATACAGATATTTAAAAGTAATAACAGAGTTTTTTGTTTGTATTTGTTTACTGTTGCAATCTTAGTCTGAGTGTTATAGAAAGTTTATTTAATTTTAGCATCATGTATTACTGTATTATATGAATGATATGTCAGAAGAATCTATCAAGTCTTAATAAAGGCTGCAGCAAATTAAATCTATTTAACGAAATGAAATTTAACGTCTTTATTATTGTATTATATAAGTGATATTTCAGACGTAGTAGTCGATCTATGCTGCGTACTGAAGGGTGCAGCAAGTTTGCGATATTTTGAGCTTTCATGTGAGTTAAATTTGGATCTATAATTTATGAGTCCAATGCTGTAACGTTGGACCTACAACCTGCAGCACAAGGTCCTGTATGTATTCCAATACGTAACTGCAGCGACTCATCTGGCCTGTGACGTATCTTGAATATAGACACTTCACGCAACAGATCTAGAGCCATGTTGGATATCTCAGTGACATGACGTCCTTCGTTCCTCTCAGGAAGTCCACTCACAACCATGTAAGCGTCGCCTATAGTTTCTACCTACAGCACACACACACACAGAGAGAGAGCGATACTATAAGTAATTAAAATTATCAGTCTTTAATGGCTTTTATTGAATGTTTTTAATTTGTTATAACCTAAAACAAGCATTCATGCATACTGCATAGCAATATTAAAAAACACTAATGCATTAATGCACAAAATGTTTTATTATGACATAGACTATCAAATCATGGTGGCAATAATAAAGGAAAAGTTCGATGCAGATAGAAACATCAGTTCCTGCTCTACTTATTTCACCATAATCACTTAATATCATTTTAATATCAACAATAAACATTACATAACTTAGTAATTACTTTATTTTATATAAACTTAAGGGAAGTTTATATTTATTTTCCAAAATGAAAAATAAAAAGAATCAACAAACCTTGTAGACATCGTGTCTCGAGATTCTATCATCAAAAGTTCCATAGAGATCATTGAGCAAGTCAACGACTTGCATGGGAGTGCTCTTAGACGACAGATTAGTGAACCCAGCGATGTCAGAGAAATAGACAGTGACACTGTCGTACATCTCTGGGGCCACTGTCTTACCTAACTTTAACTGATCAGCTACAAACCTACACAGACATTCAACAGAAATACTAACAAAACGTATATGGGCATTGGATGTCAAAGATGTTGTGAAAATTTGTATTAGGGTTAGCCTTAACCATAGCTTAACCCTGACACAAAAATTTCAAAGAACTTTTTAAGTTAGCAATGACATATTTAGATACATCAGATTATCAGAAATTCTGTTTGAGAATGATAATATGCAATGGGAAAATGAAATGAGTGATAAACTTTCTAGTAGCAAAGTTCTTAAACTGTCAAGCAGCTGCCAACTAGACGGCAACTACTACAGAAGTTTCAGTAACAGACAGAAACATACAGTAAGAAACAGACAGACAGTAGTAACAGTAACAGACAGTAACATACAGTAACAAACAGTAACAGTAACAGACAGTTACTGTCTACTGGACAGTGTTAAACTGTATTCTATACATTAATTTCTAACAAGGCTTTATATCTCACGGGGGAAGTAAGCGATGCAGCAGAGAATCTGTTTTTCTTTTCTCATCAATCAACTCTGACGTTCTCTCTTCTACTATTGTCTCCAAGTTGTTTGAGTATTTCTCGAACTTTTCAAGAACCAAATCTATTATATCGAGCTTCCTGCAAACATGACAGTAGTATTTTTAGTGGTAATGTTGATTATGCAACTTTAGTTTAATAAATTAATTTTAATCACGATTTCATTACAGATAGACATAAAAAAATTGTCATAAACACTCTTCATCAATTTCAGTGTATTTTTAAAGCACTAAACTGAGTAATATTCAAATACTACAAGTCCGAAAATAAAAATATTCAACGTTGTCTTTATGTATCTAAAAAACATATGTATTTTTGTAATTTATTACATTTTTTATGTCATTTTTGAATCTCATGTGGATTTTATTTTATGTAGTCCACAATTCCTGAATAAAAATGTCATCCAAAATGTTTTATTTCTACCACAGGCCTATATTATAGCGTAAACGTTTGGTTCCTGGATAAAAAAAATAAATATAAAAAATTGAAATTTTATAACTTGTTTACTTATCACAATTAATATAAAGTTTCGCACAATTTTTAATCAATGAAATAACTGAGATATTTTTGTGCTATTTTCAACTCAACTTTTCTGTCTAAGACACCCAGGTCATGAACAAAACACCCAGCATCATAGAAATCTCTGACAAGTTGTTGTTATTAAGCTCTTATACGCTGTACATTAATTACATACATTATTATTTAACATCTACATACATACTATAGTTATAAGCCAGCCGCATTACCACAAACTGAATTTAGTTATTCTAAAGTCTATAGACTTTAGAATAACTAAATTCAGTTTGAAGCAAGGCTTATAACTATAGTATATAGATATTAAACAAGCATGTATATTATATTATTATATAATATTAGCTTAGTATTTGTAAGTGTTGGCTTAGTAAATTAATGTATGTAATGCTGGCTAGTAAACAAATATTTTATAAGAATATAGTAATGTTGTCTTAGTATGTACTCTTGCATTAGAAGCTATGCAATGTAATGTTGGTTAGTTATATAATTTCTTAAATTATGGGAAGATAGAGTTGCGCCAAATGTCTTTTAACAGTAAATATCTTGATTAGTTTTATTAGTTCTCAATGAGGATTAACGTGACGTACATTTGTCGTGGGTATACTATGTCCAACCATAAATGTCAAGTTGATGATAGAAATGTGAAAAAAGAAGACTCACTTTCCTTTGTTAAATCGTCTCATTTGTCTGAGTACATCCTCTATGCTAGGTCTGTCATGAGGGCTCTCAGCGAGGCATTGAGTCAGCAATGCAGGCAGTTGAGGCATGTCTGTCAGTACTGAGGGGGGCACAGGGCGGCACAGAGGACCAGAGGATGGCAGGGATCTTACTTTTTTTACTACATCTAGGTCATCAGTAAATGGTTATTTACTTCTAAAGTATTAATGGTAATAGTTGTTCCTTAGGAAACTTAGGTAGATATGAAAATAGGTGCATTTAATCAATTACTCAATTTTATTTATTTATGTAATTAATTTTCAATTATGAGATATTAGATAAAAACAATTCAAATTTTACGATTTAATCAGCAGAAAAATAAACAGCAAGTTGTGTTACCTCTGATGTTTCTATCTTCAACAAAAAACGTTGGTGCCCTGTATGCTATCTCATATGTAACAATAGCAAAGCTGTAAATGTCTCCTTTCTGTGTGCCAAACACAGGACTGTTCCCTACACGTAGAAGCTCTGGAGCTGTCCACAGCAAGTCCTTGTAGTCCTCCTCCAAGCTGTCATCATCGTTATCATCAGCTGTTGTCGTACAGCTGTGAGCAGCTGCTGGATGTTGCTTGGGTCTGAAGATAGAGAGAAGAGGACATTGAATCTTTAGAGTCCATCGATTATCTACACGACATGAGAGACTGGAGATCTGACCGTGAGAGTGAAACTTGGACTTGTGTAAATATGACAGACCCTTCAACCAATCAAACACATCAGTAGGCCAAAATATATATAATCAAAATCGATATTTATAATGGTAATTAAGTTAAACGTCTTCGTGTCTGGATTACAGTATTATACGAACGTGTCACAGCTTAGATAACAATTTAAGTTTATAGTGAGATTTCATAGGAATTGAATATCGTTCTCTCGTTGTACATGGCCGGTGCTCTACAGTTAAGCCCCCAGCAAAAGTGAAATAAGCATTGACGAGCATTGAGCTCGCCATTAAAGATGATTAAAACATTTAATAAAAATATTGAATAGGTAAAGAAGGAAAAGACAAATAAATAATATAATTTACAATCAAGAGGGGATGCTTAAAAAGCCAAGTACAACTTATGAAAGTGTTACTATTAATAGCAAAAAACTCATTGTTACTTCCGAATCAAATTTTCTATAATGTCTGTTCAGTTGCATGTTGGTATAATGGGAATACATATCCTTCAGGTAATCGGACAAAAATCCCCCGGACATAATCCCCCCCGGACACAATCCCCTCCAGGACATAATTCCCCCCATTTTACTTTTAGTTTAAAAAAATAGTTTCATATGATTTTTAGTATCTGTATAAATTTTAAAGATTTCACTCCAAGAGACTATGGTTATTTATTTGACTTGTAAATATCATATTGTAATGAAATTGAAAGATTTTAAATTTTATTTCAAATTTTATTTAAAATTAAAATTAGCCTGACAAATTTTACATTTCCATTATGAAGTTTGTAAATGTTCTATATATGATAGAATAACAAAGTTATAATCAACATTAGCAATGAATGTTTTAAACAATGTTAATATAATTTGTTAGAGCGTTTTAAGGTGGTCTTATCTATTCAATAAGTAAGTGATGGGATCGCTGCATTGATGTCACTCCAGCAATTAATACTAGCACTAGTTTTGTAATATGCCACTCGAGCAATTAATTTTCAAATGAATGTTCTTATGTTGAAAATATTGCTAGATTAAAATTTCTCTCTATAACGTGTTTATTAATTAAATTATTAGATTCAAATATATCACAATCAGCAATAGTTTAGAATCCATTACGATTTTATTAACCTGCAATGTCATTTTAATGAGATTTATATTTATTGTTATCAAATTTATATTTATATTTATTTTTTTATATTTATACTTTATATTTTTTTATTATTGTATAAATTATAAATTATTAATTTTATACCATTAGACACTCACTTTAAGTGGCGGATCCATAGGGCGATGGGGGCGATCGCCTTCATCACATATAACACTTTTTGTAGGCTACACTTTTTTGTCACATATAACACTTTTTGCATGAAACTTAATAATAGAAATAATGCGAAACATGTAACATTATAACAATTAAAGCTAAAACTGGTTATACAATACGATATTTACAATATTATATTTACAAATCAAATAAATAATCATAGTCGCTTAGAATGATATCTTTTCAATTTATACAGATTCTAAAGAAACTAAAAATAATATGGGGGGATTATGTCCGGGGGGGATTTTGTCCTGGGGGGGTTTATGTCCGGGGGGGGGTTTATGTCCGGGGGGGATTATGTCCGGGGGATTATGTCCGGGGGGATTATGTCAGGGGGGGTTTATGTCCTACATTCGTTTCATCCAGATGACAGACGATAACAAATTGATAAATACAATAAATACAAATTAACATAAAAAATAAGAGTTAAACATAACAGTTTAACTCAATACTTTGATCATTACGCCTATGACCTTTGTTATCAAATATAAAGTAATGAAAATGATTATTAAACATTCACGAAATTATTAAACTAAATTACGCTCGATATTGCTTTTTTTCAATTAATCGAGCCAGTTGCAGCTGAAGATAAATCGTGCTTAGTAGGCCCTAATCATATTATCTGATTAATTTGTTTATAAAAGCTCTATTATAAGCCTAAAATACGAATTTGGTGGATATTGCATAAAGTGATTGATGGTATTGTAATCCAGCATCAAATAATGATAAATATTAGAAGGACTGTTAGAATTTAAAAATCTACATATATACGACATTAATATGCAATAAACAATCATTTGAAGACTCTCAGTAAAATTTTAAACACGAAAACACTAAATTAATTACGTTTGATAATAAGAAAATATTAATGTTAGTTTAAGGCGAGTCTCATTAATTGAGATAACAGCTTCATATTGCTTATTGTTATGAAGCCTACCGATACTAAGGTGAAATATTTTTTATAATTTCATCCAGTTGTTCTGCATTGTGTGATAGCAAAGCCCAATTTGTAAAAAATATTGTAAAATATTTTATATGCGATAAATTAACTTAAGCGTAGAGAAAATGTAAACCATTATTGCCTCGAATAAAATTAATGAATTTTTTCAATAATTTTTTGTTTCTAGTCAAATGAATTTATCTCTAGGCACGATAGCCACAGTAGCTTCTATATTTTTAAACAATTCAGTGACTGCACTCTTAGTTCCATATCACAATAATTAGGTCTATGTTCAGTTATTTCAAGTCAGATTAAACGTCAAACAGTTATTTTATAAATAACAACAACTTCCTTAAAAAAACGAAAACTGAAAGTTTCAAATAATAATAGGTTATAGTAATATGATGATTCGATAGCGTTATATTAAATAAATACAACACTTGACAATTCACTGAACGAATACGATACATTTAAATAGTAAATCTGACACAACTCAAATTATTGTTTAAAATACTGTTTTACTGTTGTGTTTTTATGCTTTGAAAAGAAAATGAGATTTTGCTGCCCACGACGATACATTGACGAAGATATTGAAAATGACTATTAGCCTACTAAATACTAGTGGGTTAATGGTCACTTTTAATGTAAGAAATTAAACAATTTACGTTATTATGCGACGCATTACAATACAGTATTTGCACATTTGTCTGTAGACTGTAGTTCTGTTAAATATTATACTTGGAATTGTAAAGCACTAATTTATATTAGTCTATAATGATTCGAAAGGCCGAATAACAGCCAGTCTATTACAATAATAATACAAAAAAATCTAAAAACAAATTCTAGCAAACAATCCGCTTGAATGTAACTACGATAAGAAAAGTTGTTATGAATTTTTTTATCGGAATAAAACTTTTTACTAAGTCGCGAACGCGCGCTTTCTGTGAGAACTTGCAAATAAGATAAGAAGCAAATATTAGCTACAATATCAGCCTTATAGTTAAAAAAAACAAATAAACCAACATGCAAATGAATATATGTATCTTAATATCAATTACAAATAATCGGAATGTGTATATTTACTGCTTTTGCAACTATGACCATTCTAACAATTAGACCAAGACCTCAAACTGAGTTAAAATGTACAAAAATTATTCAAAACCTTTCAAAAATGCATATAAATTTTGTACGCCTTCTTTGTTTATTATTTGTTATTGCTTGTTAGATTATAGAATATTAATATTGCTTTTAATATTAATATTACTTTTAAAGTTAAAGATTTTGAATTTTTCGTTTGATAGGCTATGCTTCACTTTTAGTAGGCCTACTGTAATTAGTTAACTTTATTCGTTTTATTGTTTCGAAGAAGTTATTTAATTGAAAAATTTAAAAATGAATGCAAATAATACTAGCGCTTAAAATCCGTTACTTTGGTACAAAGAGACTTCGGGGGGTATATGCATTGTCTGTCAGTGTTCAGAAAAAAACATCACATGGTATTACATGAGCATACATAATGTAATCTATAGGGTTTAGAGGGTCCCTCCGATCAACATATTAATGAACGACTATGATGAACCCAGTGAATTAGAGGGTTCCTCCGATCAACATATTAATGAACAACTATGACGAACACAATGAAGATAGAATTTACAACGAAAATAGAATTTAAGTTTTATTGCAGAGATTCTCGATGGCAGATTCTGTCTACTCAAGTTGATTCTCAGATGATGAAAACATTGATAACACAGTTATTAACACTGCTTTGTGTTTCCGGGAGCTTACAACGAATCCTAATATTAGAGGCAGCCTGTCAGATGCAGAAATGACATTTAATGACAGATATTTCCGGCCTTAAGTTGTCATGGATTATTTATTGCAACATTACTTCACATGAAAGAAATTAATGTTCCATGTCCATACTAGAAGCAGAAATCTAATACATTATTTTCAATGTAGCATAATAATGAACATTGCAGAGAATAATATACAACGTTTTAATATATCACCTGATCGATCTAATTAGTCAACCTCATAAATGAGTCCAATAATTATAAAAAAAATACTAATTTAATTAGGCATAAATGACGTAAGTTAATGAAAAATGACTATATACAAATAAATTATAGATTGCAAATCCATACAATAAAAAAAATTGCAAATATCACAAATGCAAATTATGACTATTTTTTTTAATACGAAAATAAAAATTTATTAAACTCAAAGCTTTTGCGACAACATGCAAAAATATGCAATTTTGTTCATTGAATTCAAAATTGAAAATTCGCTTGAGTAGCCTTTATAATAAATTCATAACTGAGTCTTGCCCGTTGATTAAGTTACTTCATATTGAGAAATATATTATATAACACTAAAACTCCATTGCAAATTTATTAAATAAAATTTAATGCAAAAAGTTATTACTGTTTATAACAATTATAGAAACATTTTAACACGTAGTAAATAAAATATTAAACAGTTAACAGTCTGCAAAGAGTTAAACGTCTATAACGAAAAATAATATGAATTCAACACTACATAAATTTCTTTGTCAAAACTGTTGATATATTTATAACTGTATCATTAATAATACACTGCAGGCAAAAACCGCTTTTAACCATTGTAAATTGTAATAACAAGACAATGAATCTTTCAGCCACAAATGATAGCAAAAACTAATTAAAGTAATTAAGATTAATTTCTATTTATCGAGGCATAATTTAATTATCGATTTTATACATAAAACATTCACGCGCATTAATAACTCGTGTTTGTTATGTTGCAACCATTGCTCCGATTATCTGTTAATGTTCGAGGTATGATTTTGTTTTAGCTTTTTAGATTAATCATAAAGAATTATTGTTGTCATCAGTCATCGATCAGTGTAACATATTTTATTAATAAATCCAGCGACGTTTCGCTGCTTTGTGCGACACTTCTTAATTTAAAAGCATCGATTATGGTAAATGGACAGACACGTTTATCAATCTGCAGTAGATGCATGCAATTACATCTATCTCAGACTGTCTGTTTTCGTTTATGGATGACATGTATATATAAATAATATAATGTATTTTGGTTTAATACATTCTAAGTGAATATGCTAATATAGGTATGTAGATTATCGTTGATTTCTTAGCTTTCTAGTAACATTGTTAAGCAATCATCGTTATCGTTACTGAAATGTTAAACGCAAACTTACAAGGATACAGCAAAAATGTCTGTATTTTATTACAAAGTTAAGATATTAAAACTTTCGTATAGATTGAATATAGGTCAACATTCTGATTAAAAACAGAAACGTCTTTCGTGTTAATCGTCTCTTAGCGATGAATAAGCGATTCTAAATTCTTTTTTCATTTTTCTCTTCTACGATTCGCTTTGAATATTAATACAACTACTGAATGGTAGTATCCTGAACAAAACCATTAAAATAATATTACAATATTACCGGACTTTTATTGAAAAAAAAGTTGAATATTACTACCATAACGTAACTTTTCTGATTAATGTTAACACTTTGACCGTCTATGTTCAGATTTAACAATTGTACGTAGATGCTAATGGTCAATTATTCATCTTATGTTAAAATTCCATTAGCTCTTATAGTGGCAAATTCAAAACAAAATTTAAGTGGAGAAATGTAAAAAAAAAATCAGGAGAGAGGATGAATAATTTGGCCTACATAATATAATTTTTCTTTATTTATTCAACAAAAAAATCCCTAAAACATTCGAGATAACTCCCATAACCTCCGCCCCCCCCCCCCCCCGTTTACGCCACTGCCTACGCCACTGTCTAAGATTTGTTTTGATCAGCTTCATTGCTCAATACGTTATTCATTTTATGCAGTACAAATTATATTATACGGCAAAGACGGATATTTTATATAAGTAACGTAAAAGCTGCGCTCTGATATTGTCTTGACTGTTTAATGCTCATATATAATCTTTCTTTTTCTATTAATGTTTTATCAATGAAATTAATGACCAGTTGCTTGCATGAACTGTTACACTAGAGAAAGTAGGACAAAATAAATGCAGTCTAGTGACACTATAAAACTGCAACCTCAGCAAATCAGTAACTAGACCGAGGGTTGCGACCCGCAACATAAATAAAAAATGCTGTTAGTAATTGAATAACTTTTGTATATTATCTAGTTTCTAATAGGTTCAGCATTCTAAAGATTACAAAATTTTATATTTAACTAGCATTATTTACGTAGGCTATAAAATTGAGCATTTTTACGGAATAGCTCTACATAATACGAATAATTTAAGTCGAAGCTCGGACACATCTATATTTTTTATCAGTGACCAAGTGGCGCTTCTTAATTTTATCTGAGTACTCCTTCCCCCCCCCCCTTTTACATGCCCCTCCCAGTCGTCAAACTACTTCTATCAACAGGGCGCGTACAGAATTCTACCCTCACTTCAGCTGTTAAACTTTGATATTTAACTACTGTTTCAAAATAGAACATAATTTCACAGAAATAATTTTTTGCTAAGGTTGAAAAGCCTCGACTAAGATTTCACTACCACAACTGCGACTACATGTAAAACTTGAATGTTTACCGAGTCTTGAGCGGAAAGTTCTGCTCAATTAATATCTCATCGAGATTGACTTCCTGTAATTTCCTTTACATAGAAAAGCCGATAGGCCACGTGATTGAATCATGTGTGTGAAGTGGAATAGAGATCTGCGGGTAGGCTATCGATAAGGTCTCATTTCTAATTGACTTTGCTTAAAAATGAGCAGACAGAGATTGCTTTACGGTGTTATTTCAAGGCCAGTAATGTGCTTACAAGTAAAGAAGCTATTTAAAGAAACTATCATTTAAATGGATGATTTGTGTATACGATAAAAAATGAATGTAATTGATTATATACAAGCAATAATTTAAATTGTGTTACTTTGGATAAATGTTCTTGATAATTTTAAAATTTATTCTTATATTATGATAATTTCTTGATTTAATGTTACTTCTTATTATCATTTTACACTGGATATAAAGATAGAAAATAGAAAGAAAGAGGGATACACAGACAGATGGACAGGTTTATAGACACAGACAGACACACAGATATATAGAGATAGATAAATAGAACTGGGTCTTCAGTACATATGGATATTAAAAATCAATACTACATCAGAAAATTATTTTCTTGTTTCCATTTAACATCACATTAATAACAATACAAAATAAAGTTCTTGATCTTTTTAAACCGCAAGATAAAAATACAAATAAAATGCCGGTACTTCAAATTAAAAATTTCATACTTTGCAATATAATCATTAATTTATAAAAAATTGTTAAAATATCATTTAAAATCATTTAAAAACATCTAATTAAACTTTAACAAATATTCATCACAACTAATCTACACTGTATCTGTCACTCCTTTTTATACCTCCCTCCCCCCCCCCAAACTATGACTCCAAAATCCCTAATTGTTCCACCAGGGGGTCTCTTAGTCCACATCGTGCTTGTATTTAGGATGACCATCAAAGTGAACCCTTTGTCCGCTGACCAGACACTGGACGACCCATTCAGATGAAACAAGTGGAATGCTTAACTTATGAGCTTGTTGTAAGATGGATGCATTGACAGTGCAATCAGTTACAACTATCACCTTCACTTGATCTACGAAAAATATAAACACACAAATTTGTACCTGAATACAATGCCAACAATAATACATTACAATAATAATATTATTGTTAATAACAATAATACATAAATACAAACAAATTTGTATCTGAATATTTGATACCACAAGATTAAGTCAAAAGTCAAGTCAATGCTGTGCCATAAGACAAGATTGTGAATTTCGAATAAAACTAATTTTATATTAAATTCAATTACTAAGTTATAAACTTTCAAATTAATCTGTCATTTAATCGATGATACAGCATAATTAAAATATTTGAGTTACTGACGATATTTTGATATGTAGCCAAAATATATGCTTAAAAGTTATATGTACTTATACTGCCATATATGATCATTTAAAAATGTAATATTAGGGAACTAGGCCAATTGTCCCAGAATAGTAAAGCCCAGTTGACAAAGCATTCGTCACAGAGCTCAAATCTGTAGTGCATATTTGTGCATTGAATTTTTATAATTTTATATCATGTAAATGATAAAAATGCCAAACTAATGTAACTAGTAAGCTAACAAAATGACATACCTGACATTCTTGTCGGTAGTTTGGACACAATCTGACACCCAGCGGCCATGAGCACGTCATGCCAGACGCGTATAAAGTCTGTGTCATCAGATGAGACCAGCGCAATATGATCAACCAAGGGGCTGACACCAGTCTGCTTGCTGTATCAAATTCATTCGGTCATGATTAAGAATAACAAAATAATTATACACAATATTCTAACTTCTAAATACTTTTTCAATCTTTTTGTCTTTTTAAATTTTCAGCACTCATTTCACTTTAAATAATGAAATAGTGACATATTAACAAATTTGAAACTTCAGAATTTCAGTTTATATAATACGAGACATATAAAAAGTTTTTAGGCTATTAAGAATTTAAACTGCACAGGTAAACTGCATTAAGACATTTTTAGATAAATTTCATGTTATTGATAAGAAAAATGACAAAAAAGCTGAGAAGTGTAATTTTTGTGCTGCTTTTCAAAACACTTACTAGGAAAAATTAAAAATTATTTTTCAACTCTAGTTATAACAACCACAATTTTCTAATCAAGTTTGATGTCAATACTGTTAATAGTATATATATTTGGCTAGACTGGAAATAATTTAAATCATGTTATTATCGCTCAGTAAATAAATCAGCTAGTGGCTATTGCGGTTAATCTATTTGTCATGCTACTGATGACTTCTCAAAACAATTTGTGTAAGAAGTGACTTCAAGCCTACAGATCTCAAAGATCGAAATAGAAATTGTCAAGTGATAAATCTTATGATAGGACACAACAAGTTTCCCCTATACTATGAGCCACATATGACTCAAACCTAGACACTTTAAGTCCAGAGACAGATACTCGAATATTTTTACGTACAGCTTTGATAAAGATCTCGAGTGTAAATTACACAATCTCCTTAAATTCATGTTAAATCCGTATTGACATCTATAGTAAGCTTTTCCTGTAAACTTCTGCATTAACGTAAAGAACTGAAAATTGCTGTTAAAATAATTGAGAAATAAGAAAAGAACTTGCCATTCAATAATCTGCTTAGTCTCTACACTCAACCCAGCAGGAAGCCAGTAACCACTGTAATCTAATAGTTTGTCCTGATCAACACAATAAACATACTTTAGGTTACTTAACCTTTACACTCAAAGTTTTAGTCCAAAAGATGGGTTTAAGAAATGAAAGGCACAAATTATTAATTTCAATATATCACAATTTATTGCTGTTAATCCAGCTATAATAAAATACATGATTAATGTCTACATTATTACACGATATCTAGATTACTGTTTATAGTGATGTTGAAGAAATAACTGATAATTATTTAAAGCAACTCGATAAAGGGTACAGCCTAAAATTGCAAGCTAAAGAAACCAAACATTGAATCTTTTGGTCATTAATTCAAAGCTCTAACCATTCTGCCAAACTGACTGTAGTTAAACAACACCCTACCTACACAGTCTTACAATTATACCAGATTATTATGTTCTCTTCCCGAATAAAATCAGCTCAAGGTTTATAATACTTGTACTGTCATTCCTAAAGGAAACTTATTAATGCAGTGATTGTGACTCAAGTATCACATGGTGTTGTATGCCCCAGTTCACTGCAATTCGCTAAATAGTCATTTTGCGCTGATGTGACATTAAGCAATAGACTG
>JAQIXG010003800.1:0-14052 GCA_034700105.1 Oconnorella tubifera | reverse complement strand
GCCTGTGAACGTTTTGTCTGTGAACGTCTTGCCTGTGAACGTTTTGTCTGTGAACGTCTTGCCTGTGAACGTTTTGTCTGTGAACGTCTTGCCTGTGAACGTTTTGTTTGTGAACGTCTTGCCTGTGAACGTTTTGTCTGTGAACGTTTTTTCGTGAACATTTAGACTGTGAATGTTTTGTCGTGAACGTTTTGTCGTGGAACATTTTGTTTGTGAACGTTTTGTCGTGGAACATTTTGTCTGTGAACGTTTTGTCGTGGAACATTTTGTCTGTGAACGTTTTGTCGTGGAACCGCCACAACTTGTCAAATGTTATCAAGGGATCACAGCATCAGAAAGGTTGGGAACCGCTGGCTTTTTATTTTAGAGTATAATATATAAATAAAAGAAACGACAATTATATTATCACTGTAAAGGCATTTTTAGCTTTTAAAAGTTTTTTAAAAACCCTTCTTAAAAGAAAGAATCCTCCAGGCTTTGCTAAGATTAAACTGACATGAACATTTTTAAATATTCGTAGTCATTATTTGGTTTAGGCCTATATCGAATTTAAAAAAGGAGGGCTCAGCCCGCTCTCAAGCTAGGTCGTCCTGGATCTACCCAGTCTCGAACCCGCGAAAGCGAAGCGATCTGTATGACCAAGCGAGCTACTCAACTCGAAGCGCCACAACTCCTCCTCGTTAAAAGTTAACTTAATCTTCAATTTACAGTGACGCGAATTTTCATTTTTTAGATTTCGAATTTTTGACCAATTAAAGCGCTGCAAATGACATAACGTCATTTGCAGCGCTTTAATTGGTCAAAAATTCGATAACAATTAGATCAAAGATAATGTAATGCAATAAGTTTTGATAAAATGACAAACTTACGAAAATCGAACAAAATTTATTGTACAGTAAAATGATTAATAAAGAATTTGATAGTTAATAAAATTATAAGCAAAAATAAAATACATTATTTAGAGCTTATTGCAACGTGTTATAAATCCAATATATTTTTTTATTATCTGAAAGTTGTTTTTTGAGGGATAACTTGCCGGAGTACCTACCCTCATAAAGCCAATAATTGTCCATCCAACCCATGGATGGACCCGACCCATAGCCATCTATGGTCTACATTATAAAGGAAAAAGTTTCTTCTAGGTTCCTTTCGTGTTTAAACTGGTCTTAGATCAGAGCGTTCGGCGATTTCAAAACTAGAAAACTTCCTGAACTTCAAATCAACTTCATCAACTTCACCCTCCCCCCCCCCTCACTACACTAATTCTTGATGGTCTATTTATTAATCTGTTTGTAGTTTGATATTATAATATTTAATTATAATATTATAATATTAATGTTTTGTAGACCTGTTTCGATTTTTGCATGTGTGATGAAACATTTTCAGTTATAAAATATTACAGACCATTAAATTATATAATTTAGATTCAACAATTAATTTTCTTAATTAAAAACTGAAAAATAATAATTATTATTTACTGTTTAAATATGTACTGTAACTTTAATTTGCATTTTTTATATATTGTTTTATGGCACATTGAACGTGTTTTATCTTGGTATTAAGTTGAAAACTGATTGCGAAGATTCTTTTCTTACCTTAATAAAACTGTAAACGTTGAAAGCTTTTAAAATGTATCAATCATTTATGTTAATTTTAGTCACATTTTTCATAATCGCAATACATCAAACAAAACATTATCAAAAAAGTAAGCTATTAATTAATAAAATCTTAGCATAGGCCTATAACTCGATAAAGTTACAATGTTCTTAATTAATGACAGTTTATCAAGGATAGTTTACATAAAGTTTACGCCTCCTTTTTTAATGATACTTTAGTTGACGTTATTATTAGTGGAGTAATTCAATGATTTATTGCAGAGATATAACATTTGAAACATAAGCCTCGTTATTTTTACAAAAGATAGTCCTACTGATTCTTTCTCTTTGTGTTATACATCTATTTTGTAGGCACAGATGTTGATAAGTACTTAAAAATGATTTGTTTCAATGCTTCACAATGAAATAACAAAATGTAATATATGATCATGAACCTCGATAAATGATCGAATTTTATTGCTTACTTTTTACAAGTCTACAATCGACCTATAATCTTTGCTAAATGTATGTAATAATTACTGATTATAAGGTCAATAATCGACTGATACTTGTATCGTAATAGGCTCAACTATCATGGCTTTGAATCAAGTATTTATTAAGCCGATAGCTTAAATTTAGTCGTACTAATTTAAACTATTGTTTCATTCCGCTTAAAAGTTAAACAAGAATCCGACTTTATTCAATATTAGATTCTCGTGTTGCTGTAACAAAAGGTAGGCCTAAGCTTATAAGGATATAACTTTCAATTTTCGTTAAATTCAACTTGAATAACTTGAAGCATGATCTTTATTTACTAATTATTAATCCATACATGAATATTATTTAACAAAAATAGCATCTAGATTTGTATCATATCAATGTTGCTAATATTAGACTTATAAAGTAAAGTAATTATTGTATTATTAAATATTCAGCTTTTTAAACAATAATTATAGCATTAATTTCTTCAATAGTCTTTGTACACTGCAGATTTTATCTTTCCTGACTGAATCATTCTTGAACATAGAATCTGCAACAATGAATTCGTTAGTAAATGAAATTTATCTTTTAGCTCAGTTTACTAATTGTTAGCATTGTAATTTTAAAAGCGTTTTGTCTGTACGCTAACAGTATTATATTATAATCAAACTATTACTATAATTATTTCTTTTAGACTACAAATAAATTAAACTAATCACTGTCGAATTCTAACTCTAGAAATTGTTTAACATTATAACTGCTGCAGAAATAGATAACTTTTATAGATAACTATTATAGATAACTATTAAAACAGACTTTATCTACAATCTGTTTTTTTACTGGTCTAATTTTAACTAATAGAATCCATCAATTTTTCTTCATTTTCTATAAAAAATATGCAATTTACATTTGAACAGCTTACAACAAAGTAATATATTATTATAGGGTCTATATAATTATTATGATTAATATATTTTTAAATATATTTCTAATAGATTTTTTGGCCCAGTAAATAAAATAAACTTAACTCAAAAGTTTATAATTTAGATTTGGTTTGGACAAAAAACCTTTCATGATAGTAGCTACTACTTGCATTCTCTGCGCATTGGTCGGCTCCCTAATCGGTCTAACGCTCGGCCTTGGCGTCCAACCCCCGCCGAACGGTGGCAGTCCCCCGGAGCGAACGATACGCTCGATCGATGAGGATATCCCCCTGGATGACTTCCCGCCAGGGAGGAAGTTTCACGCGGATGAATCTGAATTGAGCGACTCTGATTTTAGAGCAAAAGCTGCATCGGAGTATCGCACGTATGACAAGGCCGCTGTCACGACTGATACCCATATCTGCTCACAAATAGGAACGTTAGTGTTTTGGCCTGCGAGTCCGTTTTGTTTATTGTATATTTTATCTCTGTAGTATATACTTGTTTTTATATTTGATGACACATAGAATATTTTGAATTAATTTTGATTGTTTGGTTAGTGTGCATCAGAGTTGAAGTTTAATATTGAATGAAATATTTGACTGAAACATATTTTATATTTAGAAATTTAGAACAAAAAGAAGTAGAGTATACCTTTTCTAAGCTCTTTATGAAAGTTTAAGAAAGAATGAAATTCAATGACAATGAAATGTTGCAACTTCTAAGTTTTATCATAACATTATTGTATTATTTGTCTATTACAATCCTTGAGTGTTTATAAAAATAAACATGACATTGAGCCAATTTTACGTTTTTCAATTTCTTAGATAAGTTCTTATATTGATTATCGCCTCCAAGTAATTTAATATTGCAATTTAGCTTAGTCTAAGTGTAAAAATGATGCAAAGTTTTCTCATTTTGCCTTACAGAGATATACTAAGTCGCTTAGGATCTGTAGTCGACGCTGCCATCGCTTCATTTCTCTGTGTTTGTGTTGTGAACGCGCATAGTTGCGGCATTGGAGGGGGACATTTCGCTACTATTTATGACAGGTGATGATTTTTTAATTTCTATTGTAAACTAGTCATTGTAAGTTATAACTTTAACAAACTTCATGAAAAATTGAAGGCATTACAAAATAATTAATCTTATTAACTAATAATTTTCAGCTTTTCTTTTTGATTATGCTTATACAAGACCTGTCATTTTAGCTGTTTACTAAAGGCTGCAAAAAGCTAGCTATATAGGCTGGTATTACTTCACGAGTCGAACCTGAATCATTCTGTTGAATCTGTTCTGAGTTTGATTTCTTATCACTTTACCAATAAGCTTTGCTTTTGCTTACTTTCGCCATAAATTAAAACTTTGTTTTAAACTTATACAAAAGTAATTATAGTTTTGATCAATATACTTTTGCTCTCAGATCAATAACATATTTACTTAAAAAGATTATATTTTGTTGGTAGACCTAGAGCTTTGGAGACAAAGATGATAACAACAGTAACGGCTCGCGAGAGGGCGCCAGGCGCTTCTTATCAAGATATGTTTGTAAATGATACAGAGGCCTCAAGTGTGGGTGAGTTTTATCTTTATTGCAGTGATGTTAGTCCTTGGCCTTGACTTTGCGACTCAAGTCCTTGTTAACTTTAATCAGCCTATGCTGAAATGTTTACAATTGAAATTAAGCTAAAAGTGTGACTGCATGTATAAATCTAATTTATCTATCTATAAATGAATTGTAATAATTTTCAAATAATAACTACGCTTTTAAAAGAGTGAAAGGCATTTTTAGCTTGCAAGTATTTTTACATTCTTTTACATTTCATTTTATCAATTGCTGTATACAGTTGTTTGAGTCTGTCTATGCATTTATATTATATGTTTTAAAATACAGTGTTATTGATTTTTCATTGTGACTCAATTAGTTTAGTTTTAGATAAGCTATATATGTATGTATATACTTACATATATACACAAAATATACACAAAATGTATATAAACAAAACCTCTTGGCTTATAATTCAATTGAATAATAATTTCTGTAACATATACAGTACGTAATTAACGAATAAGCTTAATGTCTCCAATAATTGCTTCTATTTGCACTTAAAATTTCAGTATAATATTATAGGCTAATTAATTTAGTTATCTCGAATTACAGTCTTTCCTTTAATATGTTAATGATAATCGTTAATGTTTTTTCATATCTTCACTCTTTTATAAATATTAACATTTACTCTGTCTTATCCATGTGCATTAGTTCAGTAATTACAATAATTATCTTTGAAATAACTCTATGGAATGCTGATTATATTTAAACACTTTTGAGTTATAGCCTGATTATTGCCTCCTATAGCCAATATTTCAATGTGCAATGTACAGTTTTTTCACTTAAATTTGATATTTTTATCCACCAGGTAAAAACATCAAATTGAAACATGACCCTTTCATAACCTACTGAGCTTATTGAACTCACTGAAAAGTTTCTAAGTGTTATTCTATTGAAAGTAAAATTAATTCTATATATAAACAAATCAGTTTTCAAATTCTCATTATATGTTTTGATTTTCAGGCGGTCTCGCAGTGGCTGTACCGGGTGAGATCCACGGTTTCTACGAAGCTTGGCGAATGTTCGGCAGAGTACCTTGGAGAGAATTATTTACCGAGACGATTAGAATATGTGAGGAGGGATTTATAGTGGAAACTGATCTGTCAAAAGCGATTCTACAGTATAATAGATCCATCAGAGCCGATCCTAACCTGGGGTATTTTAGAGTAGTTTTAAAAAATGATTTAGATATTGTGGATGATTTGTAAAAATAATGACTTTATTATTAGTTATTCTTTATTTATATCATACTGATGCTAAGAACTAAATGTTTAAACAATTCATTCAATCAACAAATCAAGAATAGGCCTAGTAGATATTATGCTACATTAAAAAATTCTTAACTGTACCAAATTATAATGAATTAAGAATTATTATATTGAGCTTATTATATGTGAATTATGAGTGTAGTAAGTTATAGTATTTTTGTTTGTACGTAATTCAACCTTCAACGTTTTTCAAATTTGATATTTTACAGAGAACTGTTTTTAAAGCCAGATGGTACACTGGTTAAGGAAGGCGATTTGTTGGTGAATCCAAAGCTTGGCGCCACCATGCGAGCGATTGCTGATGATCCCATGTCATTCTACACAGGACAGTTAGCGCAAGATATAGTGGATGATCTTGCTGAATATAGTATGACAAAATATGTTGGATATTTTGGATTTTAACTCAAAGATTGATATTTTTATGTTATTATTTCTGTGTTATGAAATAAATATATTTATTACTATCCTGCTAACTTAAAAAATGTGAACTTGTTTAATTTATTGATATATTCTATCATTATATCATAGTTTTATATTTTTATTTCCTTTTTGATGCAACATAATTTTGGATTTTAATTATAAAATCACATTTTAAACTATTAATTATATTCCAGTATATTTATATCTTATATAAATCGAATTAAATCTTTTATTTGTTAATAAGTCTTGGTTTTGTTCAATCCAGAACTTAACCGTAGCTCTAATTATCTTAATTTGTTAGTTAAAATATATTTCTTCTGCTTAAAGACCTTGAATAATTTTTTGCATCTAAATTTAATAATTGCAAATATTGTTTTTAGACAGTACAATAACACTTGAGGATTTGGCCGACTATCCCACTCATAATGTATTCAAAGAAGCAATTACTGTACCTCTACACAATGGGGATTATACCTTATACAACCCAGCGCCTCCAGCGAGTGGAGTGGTACTAAGTTTTATACTTAATGTACTCGACGGTAATAAAGATTTTTGTTGAAAGTTATTGCTAAAATTAACATTATTTTAATTTGATATAAAATATAATAGCAAGATAAATAACAAAATAGCAAGTAATAGTGTTTAAAAAAGCAATATTAAAGTAATAATGTTTATATAAATACAGTAGCTAATAGTTTGAATATGTATTGCAAATAAACATTTGGTTGACAAAAGTTGAAATATTCAAAATTAGAAATTAAGACACGCGTTTTCAGAAACTGATTGTTAATCGATTGTTAAAACAGTATAAATTTTTATATTATAACATAAATCTATATACTAAATTTCCAAATAAATGTTTTTATTGCTTACTGGCATTTTTTGGCATTACTTTGTAATTAAATAATATTTGAGATTGTGTTTTTTTAAATTTAGGATATAATTTCACCGAGGATGATATTTCTGATAATGATAAAAAGATTCTAACGTATCACCGCATTGCTGAATCTTTCAAGTTCGCTTATGCTAAGCGAAGTCAACTTGGCGACGAGGCTTTTGTCAATATTACAGAGGTTAGATTATGACAGCTTTTTTTACAATTTTCATGAATTTATTAGTAATATACAGGCTTTCCATTGTGCAATTGCAATTTTTACACCACTTTCAATTTGTTGCATATGGCGAATGAAGTATTTTAGACCGATTTATTGAAATAATGATATATTGAAGTTAAAATTTTCTTGAACGTAATTACATGACAATTGTAGTGAAATGTTATATTCTAAAAGGCATTAAATTGTCAAAAATAAACATGTTGTAAAAAGCCAGCTGTATAAACATCAAAGATGAGTTTATTAACAAAATATAGCAATGCAATTTGACATTATAGAATAAATACATTATAGAAGAAATATGAAAGTTAGTATCTAGGCCTACTATTATTTACAGTATACAGAAAGTTATAATAAATGTTATTCTGTTTGAAAGCTGAATGGTTTTTACATCATAGTATTTTTACAATACAAAAAATCAATATTTTTATATAGTTACTCGCTAATCTGACATCAAAAGAATATGGTGAAAGTATCCGCGAGCAAATCGATGATACGCAAACACATAACGTCTCCTATTATGGGCCCACATTTGATTTTAACCCAGACTCTGGTACTGCTCATATGAACGTCTTAGCCGAAGACGGCAGCTCGGTAGCTCTAACGGGAACTATAAATCTATTGTGAGTAAAACTTTTAAGTTAAGCCGTATTGGAATACAAGTATGGCCTACGATTAAGCAAAATACTAAAATACTATAAGTAATGGCTTCTAATGTCTTTTTATGACTGCCGTGCTTGATCAATCAATCAATCAATAAAAGTTTAACGTCAGTTTTACCGTCGAGGGACAATGTCGCAGACGTCCCTCAGCATCAGGAAAGACCACTCATGCTATACCTAAGCAGTGAGGACAATCATCAACTGAGAGAGGAAACCATTATGTTATCGCGCATTGATAAATGTGCGATAACATTTTTCATAATATGTATTGTACTGTAACTTCGACCGTTTAACAAGCATTCATTAAGCTGTATTTGAATGTCAAATATTAATAATGCTTAACACTTAGTTAAGCAAAATAAAGTCCAGAATTACAAAATGATATACTTAACTTATTGTATTTTTCTCTTAAGTTTAAATTATCTTATCTATAAATAACATAGCAGAAAACTATGAATATTTGGAGCACTTTCAGTCATGAACCTATTTCTAAACTGAAATTCTAATTCGCTCATTAAATTATTTTTCATTATTTAAATTATACAATTTTATTATATTATTTTTAATTATACTCGATCTGATAAAGTTTTGGAGCAAAAGTTCGCGGCCGTCGTACTGGCATCATATTTAACGATGAAATGGACGATTTTTCCACTCCCGGTACTGTCAACGCTTTCGGTGTCCCCGCTTCCCCGAGTAACTACATCGCACCGGGGAAAATACCCATGTCGTCCATGTCGCCCACCCTAGTGCAGGATCGCGATGGGAAGATTGCGTTTCAATCGGGTGCGTCTGGTGGGACACGCATCTCAACGGCAACAGCTTTCGTTAGTTGTCTACTTGATTACTTAATTAGCTCATTAATTCATTAATTTCACTTAATTAATTCATGAACTTTTTGTTATTTAATTCATTAAAGTATGCATCATATATATAATGCATAAGGCATACTTTAATTATGCATATTATTTTAGTTAATAAATGATTTTTTTGTGATTTAATTTGTTAAAGAAGGCCTATGAATATAAATTTAATTATATTTCAACACGTTGAAAAAAAACTGTTGAAAGAAAGTGTAAAAGAAAGTGATATTTTATAGTAAAAATTACAGTTTTAAGATTAGCAAATATAAAATCAATATTACATAGGCAGTAAATACAAAATCAAGTGTACAATATTTGAAAGAATTGTTAAAAACTCTCCAAGCCAAGTTCAGAATAAAGATGCTATAATAAAATCTTTATTCTCAGCCAACACAACAAACGTATTAACATGAAAATTATTAATAGGGTTGATGTATTTTATGTCATTACGTTTGACTTGTTGATACTGTTTTATTGTGGATAATAGGTAACATTGAACAGCCTCTGGTTAGGTCTCGATCTACTTGAATCGTCAGATACTGCTCGCCTACATCATCAACTTCTACCAAACCAACTTGTCGTCGAAGACACGATTGATCCTGTAAGATAGCTCATAGTTGCAATTATTTATTGCATTCAGAAAATGATCTATCAGTTTTTTATAATATTGAGAAATTAAGTATATCGGCGTATAATACAGGCGTATTTTGGATTAAGTTTTTATTGTATTAAAAGAGATATCGGAATATTACAACTGTGAAAAACTTTATATTTTTTGAACTTGGCATATAATTTAAAACTTATGCTGGTACTTTTTTCACTCGAGTTCTTTTGAATTCTTTAAGCTCAAACTTCTATCGACCACACTCATACCTTCACTAACTTCCTGCACCCTTTAAAAAAGATCTTAAATTAACAGCAACACAATAATAACAACACTGGATAATTAATATTATGCATCATCTTTGTCACATCTTACTAGCGAACTCTTTTTTTGTCTTTTTTTAACAATAATCTAGATCTTAATTTCTAATTAAATTTTACAGGTTATATTGCAAGGATTGAGACTAAAAAATCACGAGATTGTGTCTTCAACTGGTATCGCTGTAGTAGGGTCTATACACAACGGCTGCCCTGCGGTTGAGGGGCCAGACAAGACCCAGCGCGTCGGCTGCATCGAGGCCCTCAGCGACGGGCGCAAGGGTGGAATCCCAGATGGATATTAAAAGTTCACAATAAGAAAATTGAAACTTACCTAGTCAATTTGTTAACTAGCAAAAATAAGAATTGACAATTGGATGTTTTATGAAATAAGTTAATAGTTAATTTGTTATATAGTTTTATAAAATTATAAGCCTATGTGTTAACTATATTGTAATCTTTTAGATCTAATATAGAATAAAATAAATAAATAAATTCTGTAATCTGTTATTTATGTCTACTGATCTACTTATTGATATTGATCTACTTACTGATCTGTTATTAAGGTCTACTGATCATTTTGTTTGGTGTTAAATGAGAAAATTCAACACAACAACATACACATTATAACCCGCTTGACCCGCTACAGAGGTCAATGACCCGCTATAAAGGTCATTGACTCGCTATGGAGGTCATAGACCCGCTACAGGGGTCATTGACCCGCTAAAGAGGTCATTGGCCCGCTACAGAGGTCATTGACTCTCTATAGAGGTCATTGACCCGCTACAGAGGTAATTAACCGGCTAAAGTGGTCATTGACCCGCTATAGAGGTCACTGACCCGCTATAGAGATAATTGACTCGTTACAGAGGTCATTGACCAGCTACAGAGGTCATTGACCCAATTACTGGATTGATACATTGGATAATAAACGTGTAATGTAAACTAAGCGCTGATTGGTTAACCTAAATTCAGCTTCATTTTGGTGTAAAAATGGTTCTGATTCGTTGTCTATTTTTAGAGTTATTCACGTTTAAATTACTGTATGTTCCCCAAACAAGGTATTGAGTACTAGTGCAAAAAATGTTCCCCAAACCGACTTGCGGCGCCTACGGTATTGGTAGTGGTTGTGTCATCTAAGCGGCACCGTACAAATTGATACCATCTACAGCGATAGTTAATTGAGAATTTTGATTTAAATTATACCTTTTAAATCTGATTTTGATTTTCAATAAAAAATTATCAGCAAATTTCAAAAAAGAACAGAAATGAGCGTACAATCTTGAACGAATCATAAACTTATTATTTATCTTTAGTCGGTGCCTACAGTGCTGTGTATTTATTCGCTAGAATTAATTTGTTCGCGCAAGGTTACCTACCTATCGATAGTTAAGTGTGTGCTGCGGTCACAGGTGTGCAATATAGTGCTTGAAATTGTTTAATTAATAATAGCTATATTAATACGGCTATTTTCTAAATTTTTGTATTAAAGAATGATTGTATTTTTACCGTGTTCAATTTTTACTGAACCAATTCTGAAAGAGAATAACTTTAGATGCTATTTAACAATATAAAGTCTGTGATATTTAGCTTATAAATGAACATGCAATTAAAACGACTAAAATAACTACTAATTAATAACCTACTACTTGTTTAATCAATCTGAAGCATAGTTTGAAACTACATAGCCTTTTCGCCAGCCAACCAATCAAGCGTCGATCTTGTTTTTAACTACTTTTGGGTTACTATTTTAAAAGTTTAGACTATAATTTGGTATTTGTTTTTGCATTGAGACTAAGTTAGTTTGATTTGGCGACAATATTCGTCTACAGACTTTTGGTCTATACGACACTATGTCTGGCGACATTTGGTTAGCCGACGTTTGGTCTACCTAACTGTAACATTTAAAGTAATCCTAAAGCCATTACTCTAACAATCCTTAACAATAACTCTAAATATAAACCTAAATCTAACCCCAACACTAATCCTAACCCTAATGTTTCAATTGACCAAATGTCGGTAAACCAAGTGTCGTATACCAAAAGTCTGTATACGAATTATTATCGTGACTTCGTTATGGATTTAAGACAGATAAAATTGAAATGTGAATAGAAACTATTCCAAAAATAGCCAACCTGAATTTAGATACTATGTAGTTTCAAATATAGATCGGTGTACTTACCTACACGTTGCGTCACAACAGTTGATTAATCGATAAGGTGTGCATTAACACAACTGTTATAAGAGACCTATTAACCAAGTTACATTATAACGAGAAGTAACCCGAAATCAGTAACTTAACAACTGAAATACTGTAAAATTTAACATGTGAACAAGTTGAATTTGAAGGATTTGATCTCACATAGACTTACTGGATACTTTAACTATATTCATTATCGTCAAATAAAGGTAACTATTAATTATTTTATTAAAGCTTGTGGTCAGTTTGTGAATGATATAAATTGTTGATATTGTGATGATGAATTTAAGTCTATTAAATTTATTTGATTTAGTTTTTAATTGCACTTTTTTCATTCTTCACTATTTTCACCAAAGTACGCTTATAAATATGTAAATTGAATCATTTGAAGAGTAATCGGTATATTTTTAAAGCAATATTTCCTATACAATGCCATAATATAGTCAGTCTGCTTCATAACTGCTGTTGTATAATCAAATAAAATATACAGTTTCCTACTAGGGTTGCCAGGTGTCCGGTATTATACCGGACTGTCCGGTATTTCAGGCAAATGTCCGGTATAAAAATTGACCAAATACCGGACATGCAAATGTCCGAGATTTTCATTGCAAGTATAAGGATTTTTTTATGTAATGCTAATGTGTAACTTTACAGACAGATTCTCTCTTGTGACGAATGTACTGGAAAATGTTGCGGTTACGTTGAATATAATAACATACTATACGTGGAGATCAAAATATATATATTTCGATAATTTTTGCAAAATTTCCCAATAGATCTAATCATGTGTACTTGGAGGCCAAAATATGACTTATAAGCTAAAAATGAAACAAAAAACAAGATAGTGGCGTGGCAAGTTTACAGGCAGAATAATGATAATGACAAGATATTATCATAGAGATTACAAATACGATCTGATCAGTATAGTTACATAGGAACTTTCTGATTTTTTACTTTCATTATTAATAACTATTATTTTCATTAATATATTAATTTAAATATATATTTTTGACTCAAAAACTAATTTAAACAAAATCATTGAATGCACACGTTTTTGTAAATTAAAACACTGAATTAATGAAATTGCCTATATTAAACTGTTGCTACAGAGTTTTGAGTTGATTCCTGAAAACTCGAGTAACTCGAAGTGACGCTATAAAAGTCACTTATGACTTTTAAATATTTTAAAGTTTTATCTACAACTTATTTATGCATACATTCAAAAATGTGTTTTAAAAATTAAATATCTATTTACATTTTAATCCCTAGAATTGCTGCTAGGCAGATATCTGAGAATCGTTTAAGCCTATCTCCTGAATGAAGCAAGGTCCAAATTTTCATAAAGTTGAGCTTGGTTAAATTGAAACTGAACATTTTTTATAGAAACTTCATAACTGTAAGACACATTGAGATATCAGTGTGAAATTTGGTAGTTAGATGTCAAATATTATTACCGTATATTAACGCTGACAAAAAATTAGATAATATATTAATTGTTCCCTTCGTTATAGCATATTCTGTAGGTGCTTAACTTTTGGGACAACCTATTATGTATTTCGTAACGCTGTTGAAAAATAAGCAAAATGGGACAACATGTTGAATAATTATAATTATTAAAATTTGTATTAAGAATACAAATAAGATTACACTGAACGTTTTTTTTATCATTTATTACTAATAATTTAAAATATTTCATTTACACTGTATAACAATTTCTCAACAGAAAAACATGTTTTTGAATTTAAAAATTAGCTTGGACTAATCTATTTTAAGCTTTTAAAGTACAATTTTAGACATTGGCGACGCCAGGGTGTCACCAGGGTGGGGGGGGGTCTTCCTTCAATAAAAGTATGTGATGACCTTTTTAAAGTTATTACTCTATTTTTAGTCTCCTTATACCAATTTGTCACTAAATCGTTATTGGATTGTTTGGGTCACATTAACTAGCATCATTAACACTGCAAAAATTACATTTGTACCTACAATGTTAGAATTCCAT
>JAQIXG010003799.1:0-14057 GCA_034700105.1 Oconnorella tubifera | reverse complement strand
CTTTCATCACTTGCTTTGATATCTTTTATCACTTGCTTTGATATCTTTCATCACTTGCTTTGATATCTTTCATCACTGTTGGTTTAATCTCTTAGGCTGCAGCCCAGTTAAAGATAGATGAACTGCTGGGCCAACAGTCGGAGCAGCTTAAAGAGCTGGCCAGCTTGAGGCAGCTGCTGTCAGCCAATGAGGAAGAAGCAAGCAGACAGGCCCTGCTAGTGAAGCAGCTGCGGGAGCTGGCTGATAAGCTACAGACAGATCTTTCTCTTGCCTACAGACAGAAAAAACACGCAGTAGATTATTTACAGATCTAGTTTATATTTAAATGTTATCTGTTTGTCTGCTTCTAGATGTTTGTGTGTTTATCTCTTTGTTTGACTGTCTCTTTGACCATCTTTGTGTGTTGGCTTGTTTGTGTGTGTCTGTATGTCTGTGTGCTTATCTGTTTGTTTGTTTGTCTGTCTATTTGTCTGTTTGTATAAAGTAATAGGTTAAGAATTGTGACCAATGAGAATGGTTGTTACATTGCAGACAGATGAGAGTACAAAGTATAGACAGTTATTTGAGACAAGTCTCATGAATGAGAGACAGTTAGAAACAGAGTTAGACGAATACAAGCATCTCAAGACTGGCTTAGAGCTAGCTAAGTCAGCTCAGGTTGGCTTACATTGGATCATTCATTTATTAACTGACTGATTGACTCAATCATTGACTGATTGACTTATTGATTGACATATATTCTTTATCTATATATATCGTGTATATATATTATACAGTATATATATATGTATAAATATAGATATACAGTATGCAGGTATATATAATATTGCAGACAAAGGCAATGAATGCAATGAAGGAAGCAATGTCTGTCTGTGGACAACTCAGAGACAAAACTTTGTCTGAAAAACAACTTTTTGAGACTCAAGTATGTAGACGCTCTATTTTAATCTTATTTTTATTCTATAGTTAAATATTCTTATTTGAAATGACAAAGAAATACAGACTTTATTACTCTATATTTAACGTAGAGATCTGATTGGCTGGCATGGAAGGGGGTGGAGGAAGGTCTATTAATAGATATGAAGTTGGCGGCAGAACAGATATTGAGAGACCATGTGACCTGTGCTGAGACAACAAAGCGGCTAGATACCGCAATGCAAAGCTTAGAGGCAGCAAGTGACCGAGCCACGCGATTGGACGAGGCGTTGGAGGCGGAGAGAGTGACCAATCAGAAGCTAGCAGCAGAGTTTGTTCTTGTGCTTTTTAGTTTGGTTTTTTGGATTGTATTTTTATTGTTCTTTATTTAAGGTAATTAATCTTCTGATTTGTTTTTATTATTTACTGCAACTTTATAACTTTTTGTGCTGATGTGACATTAAGCATAAACTTGAACTGCTTGGTAGATTGCATGACTCTCAGGTGAAGGTTGATGGTTTGATTCTTGATAACAAAGAACTGAAACAATGCATGGAGTCACAGGAAGAAAGGTTAGGGTCAGAATTCGTACCCTTCTCCCAAGCATCTACTCTCTTATTCTTTGATCTGTAGTTATACTGTACCCTTCTCAAGTGCTTCGTTTTTTCTTGATGTACCCTTCTCCCATGCTTACAGTTTATTGTCTTCATGATGTACCCTTCTCCCAAGCCTCCAATGTCTGTATTTGATCAGACATGACCAAGAGCTGCTGAATCTACAGAGAACTCTTGACTTGCGTGAAGATGATCATGATGAACTGATGAGAGAGAGAGAGAGACTGAGAGACCAGGTGTCTCAAGTGCTGTGTGAGACAGAGAGACTTAATAGAGAGACAAAGAGAGTGAAGCACTTGGAGAAACAAGTAACACTGCTTGAGACACATATACAGGTAGAGTGAGAGAGAGAGAGAACGATGGAGGGAGAGAGAGACATTTTGCTGAACCATTTAGTGAACTATTCGAGTTGCTAATTAATCTCTAATTTGCTGCACCCTTGAGCTTGCTACTACTTGTAGAATATGCGAGTGAAATGGGAGGAGACATTTCTGCAGCTAGACAAAGAGAAGACTGATCTAGAGACAGAAGTTTGTCTGGCCAATGAGCAGCTGAGAGAGACAGAAGACAGTAAACAGTCACTCGTTACTCAACTACATCAAGCTTTGTATGTAGCATTACATCATCATTATCATCATCATTATCATCATCATCATCATCATCATTATTATCATCAGTCATATATTAAATGTTTTTTACAAGATATAATCTTACTGATTAATCTCTTATATTCAAGGATTTTATTTAACCCTAACCCTAATCCTTATAATAATAAAGATTAGAGTTAGGATTACTGTTAGATGTATATCTAGAAGAATAGTTATTCTCTACAAGTCTATAAACCAGTAATATAAATAATTTAGTTGATTTATCTAACAAATGATTACTAAATGAAAACTGATTGCAAGTGATTAATGCGTTTGATCAACAGACAAGAGACGAGTCAATTAGAGTCAGAGTTAGAGACTACCAGACAGACAGCAGAGAGTATGTTAAGAGTGAAAGTGAAAGAGTTAGATGATGTCAATGACTCACTTTTCACTATTAATCACTCTCTATGCACTCTCACTCAGACTGTCGTTACTATGAGTCAATCTTTAACGTCACCTAACTCTGTGAGTCATTGTTTTCTTTAGTATTTTATTTCTATAGTATTTGGGAATTTTCATTTGTATAACCATCATCATTGCGTAATAACCATCGTTATTGCGTAATAACCATCATTCTTCAGTAGAAACCATTGGAGGATTTCTCAACAGCAAAACCTGTATGCAGGATTCCTTGTGGTTATAAAACGGAAGAGTCCACTTTTACTTTGAGGGTGGTCAGGATGGTCAATACTTGTATGATTGTAAAATAAAGCTGGGGGGGGGAGGGGGTGGGCGTTTATGGGGGGGGGTTGAGGGGGGCCTGCAGACAATAGTATGTTATTATAAAAAATATTTGAGTTCAGGATCTAGGATGATATTTAAGTAATGATAATTATGATGATAATAATAAAAATGATGGTTATAGAAAATGAGTGAAGTGAGTGATCAGAAGTACTCAGTTATTAAAGACTCTCACAACTCGACTGCAGAGCGGCTATCAGAGATGGCTACAGAGCAGTTATCAGAGACGGCTCATAGAATGCCGTCATTTGTCTCTAGTATTCTATTGGCAGCCGCGGCAGGCAATCAGTCTAAGCAATTAGGAGGGGGGGCGGGGGAACAAACTACTTCCTGTTTGGGTTGTGTCGTATATAAGCAAGAGGTAGTATATCGTGTCAATTTTAAGAAAGATTATTCTTCCCCCTCCTTCTCTCCCTCCCTGGTCCCTCCCTCCCCTCTCTTTCATTCCTCCCTCCCTCTCTCCCCCTCTTTCTCTCTCACCTTTTAAAATTCAGTTGTTATATAACCAAATGAAAATTCACAAAATTATAGATACACAGATACATATATACAAACACACACACACATACAAACACAGATGCAAACATTCAACTAATGTGACACTAGGCTATCGGTGAATCAGACTACAGTTGTGCTAATGTTGACCTTGACTCTGAGGTTACACGCGACCTTGAAGTTTCCTTAACTGATAAGGTCATCAGTTTAAAGGTGAAGGTCGATGAATGCGATCGTCTGATTGGTCAGACTCTGTCACATGCTCTCAATCTCATGTGAGTGTGTAAATAGCATTTCTTATTATTTAAATCTAATCCGCTCTCAAACACTACGATCTATTTATATCCTCTAATGGGACAGGTTAATTTAGCGCGATATTTTAAATTTAACGGCAGATTCGATATATTGTGTTATATTAGTAAATCAAACGAAGCGACGCTACTGGCTGAGCGTCAGACGCACTGCGCTGCGATTCGTCGGCTGGAAAGAGAGATTGCGGATTATAGCCGAGCAGAGTTGGCAATGAGCCAGCAGATGGCCTGCATTGAGACGGAGAGAAATGAGAGAGAGAAAGATTTAGAGAAAGTAAAGAAGATTGTTGCTGATGTGACGCGAGATAAAATGCAGTTCATTGATCAAAGCGCTGCTATACAGGTAGTGGATCTACTTGTATATCATATGGACTGGTTGTGCTGATGTAACGTTTAGCAATTAATAGCTATTATATTATCAGCCTGTGTTAATCTTTCTCTCTTGATCTCTCTCTCTTTCTGTTTGTCTCTATGTCTATTTCACTGTCTGCTTGTATCTCTCGGTTCAACTCTATGTGTATCTCTCTATGTCTGTCTATCTCTTTCTATCTATCGATCTGTTTTTGTCTCTCTGGCTATCTTCATGTCTCTTACTGTCTATCTATCTGTCTGTCAGTGTCTCAAAGAAGACATAGAGAGAGAGAGAAAGATATGTCTACAGAAACAGTCAGAGATCGATTCTCTCAATTCTCTCATATCTACCCATCTCTCAGACGGGGGGCCCCCCACAGACCCCTCTAGGGGGGAGACAATTAAATCATTGATGGGGGAGATAGTTAAACTGAAGGGGGCGAGGGTTAAACTAATGATGGGATGGGAGGAGAGGGAAGCAAGGTGGGTGGAGGCTGAACGTAAAAGTGAGGCTAATGTAAGTTTTACTTTCAATCTACTGCTAATTTTTGTATATTTATCAAAATGATTTATTTTATAATTATCTTTAATCAAACGTTATGTATTTTGGCAGCAAAATCGAAAATTGTAAAATATTTAACAACTTAGATTAAACTTTAGCATTAAACTATTGGAGTCGTTGAATTAAGCATCTTGTTAAAGGGCGCAACAAGTCCTACTAGACTCAAATATTAAACTTGTCAGTGACTTGTGCTGATGTGACGTTGATGTGTTGTGACAGTGTCGCGTTTCAATGGACAAGTTAAAGCGCGCAGAGAGAGCGCTAGCAGAGATAGACGACAAGCTCGAGAGGACAAGACTGGTCTGTTCTTTGTCTGTCTTCTTCTTTTCAGAAGTCTTTAAGAAGTAAAATTGAGTTCTTAGAAATAGGGTTAGATTTAGGGTTAGGTTTAAGTTAGGGCTAGAATTAGAGTTAGATTTAGGTTACGGCTAGAATTAGGGTTAGATTTAGGGTTAGGTTTAGGTTAGGACTAGAATTAGGGTTAGATTTATGCATTGCTGTGATTTTTGACAGTTTTTTTATTAAAAAAATTAAAAACCTGATTTTTGATTTGTAGGCCTTGCGCCCCCACGTAGAGGCCCTTCAGTCAGACCCCAACATGGCCGCCATTCTGGAGGAACTTGGAGTGATGAGTGATTAGAGATCTCTAGTGATGAGTGACTGATATTAAGTGATGAGTGACTGATAATGATTACGTGATGAGTGTTACATTTCATTACGCGACTATATTTGTACTGATGTACCCAATTTGTGCTGATGTGACAGCAATAGCTTTTATATTTCAGTGGTAACACTGTATTCTAATATTGTCTTAAATTTTATCTCTTGCTATCTATTTATTTAAGAACTTTCTATGAACTGAAATCATTAAGAAAGCTTTTCATTGATCCGTGTGTTGTATATACAGTATGTGTTGTGTATTCAGTCAGTCCGCGGCGGCGACACATATGTGTGGGGGGGTTATTAGTCGTGAAATACGAGTCTTCGATTTCATTTAAAAATGAATAAAAACCATCCGTTCGTTTTTGGTCAAAATAATTTAAGAATTACAACCGGCATATTAATGCTTTTAAACTGTTTAAGGTAGTCTAGATGTTTTTAGACAATAAAATGATTCGCTTTATCTAATGTGGTTGTTGTTTTAGCAATAAATGTGAGGGGGGGGACTTACTTCAATTTTAAAAGTTTTAAATTTCTAGACAGTAGATGTTTCACGAATGATCATACAAGTATCACGTGCGTTCTCCAATGAAACTCGCACAATTTTCTAATCTCTCTGTGATTGGTTAAATTAGACGGGTGCAGTGCTGAATTTAGCCTCGTGTTCAAAGTTAATTTTTATTTATTATCTACAGTATTTTTTATTTGTTGAATATTTGGACGGGGGTCGCGGCCCTCACATGGCTTCTAGTCAAAAACGTAAAAGGGTGGCGCCCCCCGCCTCGCCCCCGTCCCCTGGGGGGGTCATTATCAGAGGGAGGGACGATGGGTGCTGCAGCATTTATTTCATTAAAATTGTTCTTTATATGTTCAACACTGTCCTTCTTGTAAGTTTATTTAATTTATTTAATTTATTAAATTGGGTTAATTGTAAGTTGGGTTAATTAAATTAATTAATTAATAATTGTTACGTTTTAATCATTATTTGGTATTCGATTAATATTTATAAGATATTAAAATCGTATTTTAGCGACTTTAATTATTTGTCTATATTTCCCGTTAGGATTAGGGTTAAGGGTTAGGGTTAACCCTAATCCCTAACCCTAATGTTCACTGCAGTACTCTACTTTGATTTCAACAGCCAAATAATTAAAGTCGCTAAAATACGATTTTACCATATTATGTATATGTTTACTTTCTAAAATTCGTGAAAAATCTTGAATGCACTTAATTCTAACCCTAACTGAATATTAATTCTAAGCATAACCTTAACTCTGCCCTTAGTCTTAATCCTAACCCTACAGAACGAAAAATATTGCAGTGGGAATCAAAAGCGCTAATGACTGCAGCCCAAAGTAAGTTTGGTCTGCAGCTTAGTCTCACAGGTTAGGTCTGCAGCCTATTTTCACAGGTTAGGTCTGCAGCCTATTCTCACAGGTTAGGTCTGCAGCCTATTTTCACAGGTTAGGTCTGCAGCCTATTTTCACAGGTTAGGTCTGCAGCCTATTCTCGCAGGTTAGGTCTGCAGCCTATTCTCACAGGTTAGGTCTGCAGCCTATTCTCACAGGCTTGGTCTGCAGCCTATTCTCACAGGCTTGGTCTGCAGCCTATTCTCACAACTGTAAGTACAGATTAATTATCATAAATAATATATTTATTCTTAGTTTTCAGGCCTGGCTCTGATACTGATTGGACTCTGGACTTTGCTCTACAAGGAATCCTTTGTGACGCTACTGTCAACTACGTGCTATCAACTGACGACGTATCTCTTGCTAGCGACTGGTGGCGCCATTGTCTTCATTGTTTTTACGTTTGGCTGCTGCGGGGTCTTCAGAGAGAGCTACTGTTGTCTTATGATGGTCAGTAGATGGCTTCAGTTTTAGATCTACTTTTTTGTAATATTAAATCTTTCACTCATCTCTTGGTTCACACATACAGCGGATGATTTGATACAAATTTGTGCTGATGTGACGCTGTACAAGTGACTTGATTTTATCGTATGATGATGTTTTTGTGCTGATGTGACGTTACAGACTGATAAAAAGGTTACTAGTACTGGTTAGCGATAAAATTAACTGGAATCAAACCCGGATCTCTTGAGTCCTATTCCATCTAACCATTTTGCTAACTTGTTTGATAAATTATTAATTAATAATATTAATAGTAATAATAATTACTAATTATTATTTGTTAATATTTATTGAATTAATTTAGTACGCCACTCTGTTGATGATTATCTTCGTAGTAGAAGCAGGCACTGGACTCTTGGCTTACTTCTATCAAGACACTGTAAGAATTATAATTATACTTTTTATTATTTTAGATTTATTTCATTTATTATATCTAATTAACGGGTTAATTAATATTTAAATTTTATTTCAGTTTATAATTTAAATACATAAAGGTTTATTTACAGAAGATATTATGTAGGTAAAATGACTAGTGCTGCTGATGAATGTAGATTTAAAGTGATAATGCCGTTAATGGTTGATTTGTTTTTGTTAATTTTAATTAAATTTTTATTCCAATTTATCTTAACACGGTTTTAGTTAACGATAGATTCAATATATATTTAAGATTGTGTAGTTTTAGTTAATGCTTCGTGTTATTTCAGTTAAGAGACGAGTTAACTCAGACCCTTAACCACACCATGTTAACGTTCTATAAGAAAGACAAAGAGAAGACAAAGGCAATCGATTCTCTACATCAAAAGGTATATTTAATTTCAGTTTATAATTTCATTTACGCTGTAAATAAATTCTATAACTGAACCCTTTTAAAAAGTAACATTAATGAACTCTTGAAACTAAAACACTTTATTAAAGTATCTTGTTCTAAATTTTATTTACATTGTTAATGAAATCTAGAACCGAAATAAATATAAATAAGTTTCAGTTTCCAGTAACGTCACTATTTTTTTGTTCTTGTAGTTTCGGTGCTGCGGTGCAATGTCGTTTCAAGATTGGTTGCACAGCGCTTGGTTGAGAACTGATAATAAAACCCATAACCTGGTTCCAGACAGTTGTTGCATAAGCCCGGGTTATGGTTGCGGGACGGGTAATCATCCGTCGAATATTTTCTACAGGGTACATTTACCCCCAGCTTAATTTTTAAATAAATTTTTGTGTATTATGCGGTTTTTTATTGAGAGAGAGAATTATTTATGTTTTTATATTTATTTCTTTTTCTGTCTGTCTCACTGCCTCTCTGTATGTCTGTCTCACACTGTGTGTCTGCATGTTTATCTCACTGCCTGTTTGTGTGTCTGTATCGCTGTGTGTCTGTGTGTTTATAGGGTTGCTTGGATATGCTAGAGGACTATCTAAGCACACATTTGATCATACTAGGAGCTGTAGGCCTGGGCCTCTGTGGCATTCAAGTTTGTTACCTTCACCTTCAGTTTCACCTTTAATAGAACTGACCTTGAACATTGTTGACCTTAAACTTTTCTGATTTTGTATTAATTTTGTATTGAACTTATATGTCATTCTTATATTATTATTATTATTATTATTAATTATTATTATTATTATTATTATAGCCATTCTTTCATCAGTTTGATGTTAAATTATCATGATAATGATGATGACAATGATGATGATGACAATGATGATGATAATGATGATGACGATGATGATAACTGTGATGATGACAATGGTGATGACAATGATGATGACGCTGTATTTTATGATGACAGATCTTTGGTCTCATATTTTCCTGCTGTCTTGCAAGAAAATTAAAGAAATTTAAAGAAAGAAAATTATACTGGAGATGAATATATACAGACCAGGTGTGTCATTCAAGAGGCATTTTGCTCTGTGCTTTCTTTTACTAAAGAGTGCAACAAGATCTGTTTTAATTAGTAATACATGCGAGTTAGATTAGGGTTAGAAATGAGGTTTTATCTTTGAAATGTTTATATCAGTTTATTTTTATGAACTTTCACATTTGATGTAAAGATCTGATATTCTGATTATATTTTTAACATTTTATCTTAACGTAGCATTTAAAGCTTATTGGTAAAGGGTGCAGCAAGTAAATGTAAAGCTTTATCTCGGTGTATTTGATGTAATTTAGTTGTTTGGTAAAGGGTGCAGCCCTTAAGTCGGTAACATATTGCAGGTTTTAAATCCTGAACAGTTGTGTTTTGAGTGAAGCGCTGTAATCACTTCACAAATAGGTTTGATATAGATGTTAAGTGATTAGTTATTATGCTAATTTATGCTAATCATTATTCGTTAATCTGTGTTTGTCAATATTTAAGTAAATTATATCATTATCATTATATCATTACGCTTTCTTTTATACTAATTATGCAAAGTAAGTACTATATTATTCATTAGTCAAGTTTCATTGGTCTATTTTATACTTATCCTAACATTAATTAATTAATTGTATTAATTAATTATGATAACTAATTATGCTAATTAATTAGCATAATTAATTATACTAATTAATTATGCTAATTAATTAATTAGTGTTTGTAATGTTAGTCATTAGTTAACAATAGTCATTGTTTTCACTCAATTTATTACTACAGCTTGATTGTTGATTTTTTTGTATATAAACATTGTTTAATCGTTTAAATAAACGGTTTATATCATTACGTTTTATGTAATTATATCATTATATCATTATGTTTTATTAATTTGTTAAACTCATTTCCCGGTTAATGACAGAATCTTTTCTCAGACGTTAAGCTTTATTTTATCCGTGTGTTTAATCTGTTTCTAGTTATTTAATGACTTTTGTGCTGATGTGACGCCGTTTTCAAGCGATAGTATTGAAAATACTTTATTTTGTTTATTTTATATGTTTTTATTTAGACATACCACATAATACTGTTGCATGGTTTATATTTCCAATTATAATATTTCCTTTTTCTATTGTTTATCTAGTCTAACTGTATATAATATGAATACGCAGCATTCAGCATTCGTTAGTATTAGAAAGGAAAAACTTGCGATCAAATGTTCACTCATCACTTCTTTATTTACACCCCCTGCCCCCCCCCTCTCTCTCGCCTCCCTTCTACTATTTTAATATTGTATAACAACTAAATCATACATATCATTATAAACATTACTAAATTAGTAATGTTTATATTATGTAGAATTAGTAATACTAATTCTGTATATTAACTTGAATTATCTAGGGGTGAGAGAGAATTTTGCATAAAATTCATTCATATAGAGTCATTATAGACTTAAAAATACTTTCTAAAATCAGAGGGGGCTGCCACACTCCCAATGACCCCCTGTCTACTAGTAGTACATGCTCAAGGACAAGTACAAGTCTTTAAATCTATCAGTCGATTACCAGTGGCCCCCATTAGAGGGAGGGGAGGGGGTCCCTTCGCTTCCAGGATCAAGGGGGGGGGGTGGGAGGGGAGAGGGGGGGATTTAACTGTGGGCGGTTTTTACTCGTAGATTAAGTGACTGATTATAAATGCACTTTGAAGATACTCCACTCTATTTACTGCAGGGACTGATTTCTTTTTAAAAAACCTTACAATTCTAGGTATGTCTCCATCGCGCCTCAAATCAAATAATTCAATTTACAGAATACAAAAAACCTGTGTTAGCTTCAACGTGATTGGTTGATTGCTGGGTGTGGTTTGTAAGGCGCGCGCTGATTGGACGAGAAAAGTTTGCACCTGTTTTCAGTGAAATAGTTGCATTCCTTGATTAATCGCACGTTTGATCGACAAAAAGCGTTCCCTTCACTTCTGACGTCATAAAATTCAAGGTCATCGTCTTGAAAAAAGACAACTACCGCTTCTTTATTAAAGAAGAGGGTCATGCGGGGGCACGGGGGAGGGGGAGGGGGTGGGGGGCTTAAAAAATTAAAAATTCGTTTAAAAATCAGATTGGCTTTGAGGCTAAAATTCGAAAGTTTTTGAGAATTTTAAATTCAAAAGTATGGAATTTAACTTTGAAATATTTGACCATTTATCCCCCCCCTGTTTTCCTTATGGCTTCCCTCTTCACCCACCCCACCCCTCTCCCCCCCCCGCCTCACGCGCATGCGCGCTGATGAACGCGTGAGAAAGTTGAAATATTTTGACATTGATGAACACGTTTTGCTTCCAATTTCTACAAATCCGAAACTCTTAGCGCAGAAATTAACTCTTCATCTCAATACAAAACTTTCTTTATTTTAAAGTTCAGGGTAGGATTTGCTAATTTGTGAGAATTGAAAGTTAGGAATGCTTCTTTAGATGATGTAATAATATTATTTTAAATTAAAGAATTTTATTCATTTTAATTAATTTGTGTATAATTATACACTTTTTCATTAAGCTTATGTAATTATATAAATTAGACTAGTTAGTTATACAGCCGTAACATTAATAATTTTAATAATTTTATTTTTTTTTTGCTTTGGTTCGCGCGCATTAAACAGATGAAAAATATAATTTATTTACACATATCTTTAATAAATAGGATTAATTAATTATAGAGTCTATAAATATATAAGATTATAAGGTTTATTCATTTCTTTGATTGCTCTATTTGGACTTCTTGTATTAGACATAGGACTATTTCAAATAATAAAATATGCGATAATTTTAACGAATTATATTAACTATTATAAGATTATAAATTATTAATATTATATAACTCCATAAAAAGTTTATAAAATTACTTTATTATAATATATGAAAACAGTAAAAGAAGCCTATAATAAAATATTAAATTAAACTATTGATAGGTTATTTTCATTTGCGGCCATTTTAGAAATCATTTAAATTTTGTTTTCAAACCGGAAGTGGTTTAATTGAACGCTCTGCTTTCCTATTGGCTAAATCTTTAAGACTCGGCGTCTAATGAATATTAATGACATGAGTCACGCGCAGACTCCGCCCACAGAGATTTCTGATTGGATAATAAACTGCCGTTGCCATGACGATGAATTGACGTTTTATTATCGCTCAGTTAATGAGGATTTACTTTGTTTAGTGAGAGCGGGGGAAGTGGGAGGGGCTTTAGAAGGGGCGGGGCAAGGATTGAAGGAAGGGGGGACGGATGGTGTGTAGTATGTTCAGGTAGGTGAGTGGGGGGAGGAGGAGGAGGATGTCTAAAAACTTGTTTTGTAGTGAGGGGGAGGGGATAGAATTAGGTCTATTATATAGTGTGTACAAAGAAAAATAAAATGCGTCCAAATTTCCAAAGAGTTATCTCTCTTTCTCTCTCGCTCTCACTCTCTCTCTTTCTCTCTCTCTCTCTCTCTTTCTCTCTCTCTCTCTCCCGCTCTCTCTCTCTCTCTCTCTCTCGCGTTATAACCAAATCCTAACCCTAAAACTTGCGGACTTAAAATTACCCGACTTTTTTGTACATTGTATTATTTTATCAGCGTGTCTATAAATAGAAACAATCTCGTCATCCATTGGTTGAGGGTCGCTATTTTGAAATGTCACTGAATTCTGATGCGCGCTAAATTATCTAAAAACAAAGTTGTTCTTTACTTCTAATCACTTTACAAATCACTTTATAAATCACTTTTCACTGAAAATAAATTAGTGTTTCAGTGAAGGTATGAGTGTGGGGTGAGGGGTGTAGGGGATCTTCTGGTTGAGAGGTGGGGGAGGAGGCGGGGGCTAATGATCTGAGTATCTTTTAAGTAGGTGTCTGAATATTTATGAAAATCTTTACTTCTGTAAGTTATCTAGAACATACTGTGGAGCTATTTATTTTAATGAACAAAAGAAAGAGTCTCCTTGAAACTGTAATGGGTTAGGGACTTAGGGTTAGGGTTAGGTCAAATTTGAATCTAACGCTACACACAAAGCATATATAAACTTCTAGGTATATATTTAGCATATATTTCTATCTCGTATACAAATATATAGATTTTCATTAAATTTGACAAAAAAACAAGTTGGCCTATTCTTGAATTATTATTGTAACGTACCCCCCCCCCCCGCAATAAGGGGGAAGGTGCTGGAACCCCCCCCCCTCCGCTGAGAAAATGCATTGCTCTTTTGACGGAATGCAATTTAAAAAATCTTTTATAACACAACAAACATATTAGCGCACTGTTTCATTTTGCTATAGAGTCTGTAGCTAAGCCTCGTTGTCTAACAAGCCCCGCCCCTTTAGCCTAGTAGCTTACGTCAATCTAAATCACTGTTTTATTTAGGAAACATTAAGTATAGACGGTTTAGAATGCAGTCTAACGTCTTAAGATTAGGATTAAGATTAGGGTTTTAAATTAGGGTTAGAATAGAGTTTAAGCTATAGATAATAAAATGTATTACCATTGGAATGGATTAACTTTATTTAAGGGGCGGGACTTGTTAAATACTCTGCCTAGCTACAGACTCCATAAACTGTAGGCCTAGTCCTATTGCGCCTTAGGCCTATAGTTTATTTGAGAAACTGATGAACGATATAAAAACAAGTAATAATAATAATAATACGGCAATTATTTACAATATTATATGCCTAGTAAGTATATAATGTAATCAATTAATGAATTAATTACGCAATTAAATAAATAAAGAAATAATAAGAAATGAATAAATATATATATCGAAGTAGTAGGCCTATAGATTATCGATTTATTGACTATTCAGTCGAATTATAGGTTAGGGTTAAGTCATGGGGTTAAGCTTCGGGAAAAGAAAACCCCGAGTGATTACACATCGAGCTAGTCTGTAAGTATGCCATTTAAAGTATGTCTGTAAGTATGCCATTTAAAGTATGTCTGTAAGTATGCCATTTAAAGTATGTCTGTAAGTATGCCATTTAAAGTA
>JAQIXG010003798.1:0-14075 GCA_034700105.1 Oconnorella tubifera | reverse complement strand
GAGAGAGAGAGAGAGAGAGAGAGAGAGAGAGAGACCTGTACAAGGTTCTTTCTTTCTTCTTCTTCTCCCGAAAAAGTCTTGACATTTTTTCTTTTATTTTCTTTCAACTAAAAAACAATTAAACTCTTCATGTACAAAACTCTTTAATTTCATTAATTTAATAAATTTCATAAAAAAAGTGAATTAACTAATATATCCACAAAGGGTCAAAAGAATTTATCACATTTCTTTTGTCTGTCTGTCTGCCTGTCTGTTGAATGTCTGTTTGCCTGTCTGTTTGTCTGTTTGTTTATCTCAGAAAATAAACTAGTGACATATAAAATAAAAATGTATTTAAAAAATGCTCCTGCAGTAAATAGCTGATGCAATATATAAATTTAATGTACATACAAGGAGGCCTTCATATCCAGAGTCTTCATCTCTCTCGCTGTCTGTATTTTCATTTACTGAAGGAAGTATAAATGTATCAGTCCAACTGAATGACTCACTGACAGATAGACAGGGTGTCACCTAACAAAACAACCCAGTTATCAATTATATACAGGGTGTCACCTAACAAAACAACCCAGTTATCAATTATATACAGGGTGTCACATAACAAAACAACTCAGTTATCAATTATATACAGGGTGTCATCTAACAAAACAAACAGAGAGAGAGACAGACAGCTATATGAACAAACCTTTTTACTAGACAATGTTAACTGAGGCAAAACTTCTTGTTCCATAACCTTAGCTTTCTTGCCTGACTTTTTTTTCTAATATAGGAATAAATATATAACTTAACTGCATGTTCTATAATTAACTGTGATTAACTGTAACTAGTTAGTTAACTCCATTTAATAATTAACTTACATAACTAATTATAATTAATCTTATATACAATACACACATTACTAATTACTTTACATTTAATTGATGCTATTTATAGATACATAGAGTAAACAAAGAGAGCAGCATTTTAGTCAATAAATTAAAATAAATCATATAATCTTACTTCTCGTCTTTCTTTAGACTTAAGGCTAATATTGTCTTTAGTCTTTTTCACTCTTTTATCATCATCATCATCATCATTATCTTCTTTATCATCATCTTCTTTATTACCATCATCATCATTATCATCATTCTCTATTCTAGACTCAGATCTCTTTCTCTTTCTCTTTAAACTTTTCCTTTTCTTTCCTTGAGATGCCAACAAGACAGGAGTGGTTTCTGGTAATTGACTGAAATATTAAATATTTTATTTTTTATAGAAAATCTAATAATTTTCTAATTTGTAGCATAGAAAACTGTCTATCTGTCTGTCCATCCATCCATTCATCCATCTATCCGTCCATCCATCCATCCAATCATTCATTCAACTATTCATCCATCCCCCCACCCATCCATCTATCCATCCACTCATCCATCCATCCACCCACCCATCCATCCACCCACCCCAGCTGTTTCTCATCTTCTACATCCACAGCCCACTGTGCCTTACAGTCTGCATCTAATGGACCAATCATGCGACACGTAACAAACTCATTCTCCTTGTAAGCTCTCTTCTCATTGGCTGGACTGACTTGACCCATTTGATGATGTGGTAGTTGGACATAAAGTCCACTCTGTTGATTAACCCTCAGAACTATACCTGGGACCTTTTGTCCTGGGATCAATTGTCCTGTGCGGTCTTCATAACAATAACTTAGTATTCATTTATTCGTACTTTATTATAGTTTCATTTTTATTTATTATACTAAGTATAAATATAAATATCATATTTATTATAGTTTATTTAATTCTAAAATCAATCAACTAAGATAAATAAATAAATTATATAACATTATATCGACTAAATTTGACTTGAACTAATTGCTTACATCAAGCTTCTTTAAATTATAGGCAGTTTGGAAAACTATAAATAACTTTACAACTTTATGTCTGCAGAAATGAAATATGATTTAAATAATAATTGAAAATGATCACTTGACATTTTAATTTGAAATTTATAAACTATATGCACAAAAAGTATAAATTAAATATAATGTACTAGCACATACCAGCTATAGACAGATCCAGTATGTTAGATTTCTTTCCCAGACTTAGAACTGACGCGATGTGACCACTACCAATCTTAAAGTTCTCTCTCACACCAGCTAATACCTGCAACAGACAAATTATGCATTCTCTTAACATCACATCAGCACAAATGCGTCTATTTACTGACGCGTTATGAACTGTGTGTATAAATCAAGTGATGAGTGAACGCTTCACTCCTAACACAGCACAGCAGTCAATAAAAGTCATAAAAAATCAGCTTTTTATCATAATTGATAATAAGAAACAATAAAAAAGAAGTATGTATATATACATACACTAGGCTGATCTGATGCATTGAGTATATGTATACTGCCTCTAGTCACTGGTGATATGTATGTACGTATACACTTATGATCATGCTGTATATACGTATCAATATAATCATTATTACTTAATGTCACATCAAGGCCCGCTAGAGAAGTGGTTAGAGCGTTGGATTCGAAATCAATAGGTCCAGGTTCGAATACCGGTGAACTCACTATTTCTCAAACTAGCTGCACCCTTTAGTAAGGCGCTTAAATTGATAGCTACGTCTTCGACATTGTTATTTATGGTAATCTAGACGTAAAACGTAACCTTAATGTAACGTAACCTTAACATCAGCACAAATAGGCTATTTAGTAATTTGTGCGTAAATCAAGTGATGAGTGAACGCTTCACTCTTAACACAGCAGAGCAGTAAATAATTGTTACTTGGGAATGACGGGGGGGGGGGGGGAAGCGTCAAGTATAAAACTTGTAAGTACTAAGTAGGCCTAAGTTACTACGATTTACAAAGACGAACTAGTTAGAGAACTCATAACACAAAGATTAAGATTTAATGCGAGTCAGAAGCAGTCGACGCTTTTGCTTCAAAGAGAAATTTATTCATATCGTTTGAATTAATGTCTAATTAATTAAATTATTACTATCTTATTATTCTTTTATATTAATATATTCTAATTATTTTAATATTCTCGACTCCTTTAACTATTCATTTTCTAAACTAGACATTAATAAATAAAATAATTAAATGATTAAATAATAAATTATAATAATAATTTATATTTTATCATTATATTATTTGTTTTTGTTTATTTGTTGCCAATAGTAACAAGCGTGACGTCAGAGTACTGTTCAGTACACAACGAGCTAAACGTCACACAGACATCCGGGTATCTAGCGAGCGTTGTGACGTCAGATACGCCATCTTGCCTCGGGACAACGCATCCATGGGTCATAGTGGCACTTCCGGGTCAAAGGGTCAACCTGACGCTCTTTGATTTCGCTCTTGATTTGAAATATAACATCATTAAATTCAATCAAAGCGAACAGGTTGCAAGTTTTTTGTTTTATTTATTTTTTGTTCATTTAAGTCATTTATTGGATATTTGAATGGGCAATAAAGTTCGAATAAGTATTGCAAATAAAAATTCGCCTGACAGAAGTTAAAAATTTAAAAATAGTTGGTTAATTTAAATACGTATCTTTATATTATTTATTATTATTATAAATGTCTGAATTGATAGAGCGTCTTTCTAGCAACCAGAAGGTCTTGAATTCAAATCACTGTGAAGATAAACGTTTAGATTTGTGATTTGTCTATAATATACATTAACTTCAATGTAGTCATATTAATGTAGTGTTACGGTATAAAATAAAAATAACTTACATTACGCAATGTCTTTACTTGTTTAAATTCTTATAATACGCACCTAATGTTTTTAAAATAAACTAATGCTATTCGCACCGTGCAATCACTTAAAGTAGGGCAACGTGTGTTATTACAAGTGTGATTCTTTACACAATACGATCAACAGAGACTTCATTTCAGATTTATTCGTATTTTTTCTCTTCAGAAATGAAAGGAAAAAAACGAAAACTATCGTGTAAGCCATAATAAGCCTATAGAAACTAATTTAGAGACATTTGCTGTATTTATGTTTCATTATAATGTACGTTACGTTATGCGAGTATTGCGGGACAGTTACGTTCTCTCTTTACGTTATATTACATCATGTCGTATCTTACAGTAGACCTACACTGTCATACAGTATATTAAGATATTTACATCATACGTTATAAGTATAGAAATCTGTTTGACGTCATGCATTTCCATGCTAAGTTAACACTTAACGATATGCATAAAAGTATATTAGATAAAGATCTATTTACATTTAATTCAATATAATACACATAGAAAGTTGCCAGATAAATAGACCTACTATTATTGCTGTGATCAGGTTCCAGGAGTGGAAGTGTGCCGCGAGTACGGAGTGATGTTGGACAGTGGACGTCCGGACAAGTCTCTGTCCATCTGTGGGTCAGACAAAAGAGTGCGTCATCTACTTCTTTCCCAAGGGAACATAGTCAAGATCTGGGTGACAGCTGGCACGGGGCCAAAAGATCTCAGTAGATTTGTTATCTACTACTCAGGTAACAACATCAGGCAGAGAAGTCAGGCATTACTGGAGGGCATTAGGTGGGGGCACTGGAGGGGCAGAGGGGGTAATATAAAAGTTGATACTGCCTATTTGACTGACAGCTAGCTAAATTATATTGATTATTTCTATTTGATTTGACCCATAAAACTCTGCTAGGATTGGTTCATTCATTGAACTTGATCCAGAAAACTCTGCTATTTAAAAACTTCTTAGCTAAAAATATCTATTCTGTAATTGGTCTACTTTTACTTGACCTAGAAAACTTTGCTGTGATTGATTAGTTGTAGGCTGCCCTGATCCAGATGTGCCTGAGTTCGCTGTGTTCACTAAAACACAAAATGGTGACGTCGGCCATATTGATTGTTTATACTCTGACGTCACGTGGCCAATTAAATGTCAGTCTGACTTACAATGGGTCGGCCATATTGGAAACTGTTCACTTCGTCAGTATTGCCTTTAATAAGTGAAGTTTGTTGTATTTTCACAAAAAAGGTTGTCAAATTTCTTAACTGTCTTCAAATTAGAATTCTACAAAAAGTTGTTACATCTTTGCTACAAAATTGTAATTAGAGTAGTTTCCTCCATCTTGTTAATAAACCGTGATGTAGAAATGTGAGATAAAATAAGCTGAGGTTTTAAATTTCAGATAAATGACTACCGGAAAAAATTATAAATAAAATAATTGATAGAAAGTGAAGCTTTAAATAATTGACAAATATTGATGTTTTAAAAGATAGAAATTTACTTTGTAGCTGCAGCTGATACTTTTGATGATTTCATTGATAAAAATAGCAATGAGAAATTTTCCTTCACAGGTTTTTTCCACATCTATTTTTAACTTTTATTTTTAAATCTAAATAATTATTATATTTATACATCAATTTAAATATAACTGTTACAAAGTCATTTATTTCAGTATTTAATATAACATTCTATGTTCGTTCAAATATAGTCATTCACTGAATATATTAACTTTATATTCATTCACTAGATGGAATAACTTTTATGTATTAATTTTGTTTATAAATGTTCTCTTTTACAGTTTTAACCATTGAGTCTTTATTTCCCTGTTACAGTTTTAACATGGATAGGTCTACTAGTCATCATCTTTCTCTCTATTCTCTTCATATCTTTCATTACCTTCTTCAGTGTTAGAAAACGGTAAGTTAATTGTTAATTTTCTTTTATGCTGATGTGACATTAAGAAACAAAAAGTAGCTATAAATAAATCTTAAAACTGAAAGCCATTACTATTCTCAAGGTGTTGCTCCAATTATAACTACAGATTTAAATTTCATTATATAAATATTATTACTTCTAATTCTTATTTTTTATTCTTTAGTCACTGCTGTAAAGATGATGATGATAATAATGACGACAAATCTACCAGTCAAAATGATGTCACTGAGAAGATCAATCCTGAATCCCAATCTTTTCAAAACAGTTCAAATCAATGCGCCCCAGACAGATATATAGTCAGCATAAATGGTAATGACTATGAGCAAATATGGAAGGCCGCTTCATCATCATCAGCTAATAATAGTTACTCAACTAAATTGACTACATTTAATCACAATAGTCATCATTAATAGTTATCTAACTATCTATCTATCTCTCTATCTATTTCTCTCTTTATCTATCATCTCCTTATTTAACTATTTTATACTTATTATTTTTACCTGACTATCTATCTATATCTTCAACTAGTCATGTATTTATATTCTATTCCATCTAATTTTTATTTATCTCTCCAGCTACTACACTAATACGTCTTGGTTTATTTTTAATTGAGAATTATAAATTTTATGTAGCATAATAAACATAATAGATATTGTAAGATATTCTATAATTATCAATTATTTACTGATTAACTGAACTATTACTAAAATAAGCAATTAGGCCTAAATAACTACTTGCTTATTTATTATTAATAACATTTTCTTTTTTCACATCAATTGGCAGAACACAATATGTTTACATAAAGTACACTATGAAGGTCTATATGAAACAAACGCATTGTACTGTATCACTGAAATGACTAGTGCGTCTGATCAACACAATATTTTTACATAAAGTACATGAAGATCTATATGAAATAAACGCGTTGTACTGTAGTTAATGAAGTAATTTAAATTGCGTTTAATAATTTGTATTTTAAGTGTATTTTTGTAATGTGTTAATTTGAGAGTTAAGTTTGTGTTGATAAATAAATCGAAGTAAATGATATTAATTTAAATCTTATTTTCTGCAATGAAACTAGGGTTGATTGCTCCAGTGCATCTATAGACCGGAGACATAATTCTTAAGCCTAAACAAACTACCTCATCTTTAAATTTAAATTGCCACAAAAGCAGATTAAGAAAATTTAATTACAATATGACATCATTCGTCAAATTTAATGAATTTATTTACTAGTCTAATGTAATATTAGATATCTCCAAAAGTTTAAGCCCTAAAGCCTATTTTGGAAGTTAATAAGTCTGAGATTTCCAATTTTTTTTGTTCCTGATCAAATTTAGATTTTAAACATCAGTTTATAAGGAAATCATCGAAGACAATCTACCATCTTGCATTTCTGCCAATCTAAACACTTCCTTTCAAAATCATGCGACCCTTATGTAAAAATAATACGCAAGAAATACAGCTATTCACTTGGGATTGGTTCATTTATCCAATGAAAAACGCCAGGATTCAAATCAATGTTAGCATCTGTGCTGTTATTTTATTCATTGATAAATACGTTGAGAAAGCAGACAATTTACTGTATCATAACAAACAACTATAGACAGAATAATCGGGTTGATTTTTCTATCCCAAGCAGGTTTAACTGTTCTTGACCGGATATCCATCAATACCATAGTCCCAGGCAGTTAAGCCATTCTCGACAAAGTAGTAAAACTTCAAAGCCAGCAGAACCTTCTAGACAGACCGTACATCAATTACTATCCCAAGAAAAGTGAGACTATTCTAGACAGACAGAATAGTCGGGTTGATATTTTTATCACAGGCAGGTTTAATTGTTCAAGGCAAGATATCCCTCAATACCGTAGTCCCAGGCAGTTAATCCATTCTCGACAGAGTAATAATTCTTCCAGGCAAGCAGAACCTTCTAGATAGACCGTGTATCAATTAATATCCCCAGACCAGTTAAGCCATTCTAGACAGACAGAATAATCGGGTTGATTTTTCTATCCCAGGCAGGTTTAACTGTTCTAGACAGGATATCCCTTAATATCATAGTCGCAGGCAGTTAAGCCATTCTCGACAAAGTAGTAAAACTTCAAAGCCAGCTGAACCTTCTAGACAGACCGATCATAAATTAATATTCCTAGACCAGTTAAACCATTTTAGACAGACAGAATGGTCGGGTTGATTTTTTTTATACCAGGCAGGTTTAACCGTTCTAGGCAGGAAATCCATCAATACAGAAGTCCCAGGCAGTTAAGCCATTCTCGAAAAAGTAATAATACTCCCAGGTCAGCAGAACCTTCTAGACACAACCGTGCATCAATTATTATCCCCAGATCAGTTAGGCCATTCGAGACAGAGAGAATAATCGGGTTGATTTTTCAATCCAAGGCAAGTTTAACCGTTCTAAACAGGATATCCATCAGTACCAGTGTCCTAGGCAGTTAAGCCATTCTCGACAAAAGTAGTAAAACTTTAAAGCCAGCAGAACTTTCTAGACAGACCGAGCATCAATTAAAACCCATTGACCAGTTAAGCCATTCTAGACAGACAGAATAATCGGGTTGATTTTTCTATCCCAGGCAGGTTTAACTGTTCTAGGCAGAAAATCCATCAGTACCATTATCCGAGGAAGTCCAGCTATTTTCGACAAATACAACTTCCAGGCAAGCGGAACCTTCTAGACAGACCGAGCATCAATTAATATCCCCACACCAATTAAACCATTCTTGAACAGACAGATTAATTGGTTTGATTTTTCTATCCCAGGCAGGTTTAACTGTTCTAGACAAGATATCCCTCAATACCGTAGTCCCAGGCAGTCAATCCATTCTCGACAAAGTAATAATTCTTCCAGGCAAGCAGCACCTTCTGGAGAGACCGTGTATCAATTAATATCCTCTGTCCAGTTAAGCCAATCTAGACTAACAGAATTGTCGGGTTGATTTTTCTATCCCAGGCAGGTTTAACCGTTCTAGACAGGATATCCATCAGTACCAGTGTCCTAGGCAGTCCAGCTATTCTCGACAAAGTAATAGAACTTCCAGGCAAGCGGAACCTTATAGACTGACCGTGTACCAACTAATATCGCCAGACCAGTTAAACTATTCTAGACAGACAGAATAATCGGGTTGATTTTTCTATCCCAGGCAGGTTTAACTGTTCTTGACAGGATATCCATCAATACAATAGTCCTAGGCAGTTAAGCCATTCTCGACAAAGTAGTAAAACTTCAAAGCCAGCAGAACCTTCTAGACGATCCGAGCATCAATTAATAACCCTAGACCAGTTAAGCCATTCTAGACAGAGAGAATAGACGGGTTGATTTTTCTATCCCAGGCAGGTTTTACTATTCTAGACAGGATATCCATCAATACAGTAGTCGCATGCAGTCCAGCTATTCTCGACAAAGTAATACAACTTCCAGGCCAGCGAACCTTATGGACACAGTGTACCAATTAATATCCCTAGAACAGTTAAGCCATTCTTGACACACAGATTAATCGGTTTGATTTTTCTATCCCAGGCAGGTTTAACTGTTCTAAGCAAGATATCCCTCAATACCGTAGTCCCAGGCAGAGTTAATCCATTCTCGACAAAGTAATAATTCTTCCAGGCAAGCAGAACCTTCTAGATAGACCGTGTATCAATTAATATCCCCAGACCAGTTAAGCCATTCTAGACAGACAGAATAGTGGGATTCATTTTTCTATCCCAGGCAGGTTTAATTGTTCTCGACAGGATATCCATCAATACCATAGTCCCAGGAAGTTAAGCCATTCTCCACAAAGTAGTAAAACTTCAAAGCCAGCAGAATCTTCTAGGTAGACCGTGCATCAATTACTATCCCGAGACCAGTTAAACTATTCTAGACAGACAGAATAGTTGGGTTGATTTTTCTATCCCAGGCAGGTTTGACAGTTCTAAGCAGGATATCTATCAGTACTATTGTCCGAGGAAGTCCAGCTATTCTCGACAAAGTAATACAACTTCCAGGCAAGCGGAACCTTCTAGACACACCGAGCATCAATTAATATCCCCAGATCTATTAAACCATTCTAGATAGACAGAATAATCGGGTTGATTTTTCTTTCCCAGGCGGGTTTTTTCGTTCTAGACAGGATATCCCTCAATACAGTAATCGCAGGCAGTTAAGCCATTCTCGACAAAGTAGTAAAACTTCAAAGCCGGCAGAACCTTTTAGACAGACCGAACATCAATTACTATCCCAAGAAAAGTGAGAATATTCTAGACAGACAGAATAGTCGGGTTGATATTTTTATCACAGGCAGGTTTAATTGTTCTAGGCAAGATATCCCTCAATACCGTAGTCCCAGGCAGTTAATCCATTCTCGACAGAGTAATAATTCTTCCAGGCAAGCAGAACCTTCTAGATAGACCGTGTATCAATTAATATCGCCAGACCAGTTAAACTATTCTAGACAGACACAATAATCGGGTTGATTTTTCTATCCCAGGCAGGTTTAATTGTTCTTGACAGGATATCCATCAATACCGTAGTCCCAGGCAGTTAAGCCATTCTCGACAAAGTAGTAAAACTTCAAAGCCAGCAGAACCTTCTAGACAGACCGAACATCAATTAAAATCCCTGGACCAGTTAAGCCATTCTATACAGACAGAGTAGTGGGGTTAATTGATCTATCCCATGCAGGTTTAACCGTTCTAAACAGGAAATTCATCAGTACCAGTCTCCTAGGCAGTTAAGCTATTCTGTACAAACACACTACTAATTCAGACTATAACCAACACTCTGGCTTCTAAAATATCTTAATACAAAACTGTAAGCTGCTGAACTCATTAGCGTAAAATTTAAAGACGATTTTTAATGACAATGATTATTAGCGTCTAAGCCATCGAAGAAGAAAAACCATCGGCAAATTAAGCCAACAGCAAGAAATCTATATACATTGATACTCCGTCGTTGATAGGTAGTCTTTTGTTTCTCGCTCATAGTCTCTGATTGAATAAAGAAGGACCGATCTTTGTAAGACGTTATGACGTATTGTTGTTCTTTTGTTATTGGATTTTTCTTATCTTATTTATTAACTTTATTCTATTTTTTATTTATTTATTTATCGGACTGATCCAAGGAGTGATAAGTAAATACCAGATGCAGAAAGTATAAAAAGTCAATTTAAAAAAAACGAATAATATACTCAACCAATAATATTACTAAACCACATCATGACGTCTTTGAATTTGATGACATCACATGCTCATATATAATATATCGTTACATTTTAACGGGAAGTATTATATATAGGCCTAATATCGTATAGTATTATATAGGCATGCTGATCAATATTAAATAGAACACGTACAATACAGCAGCGGTTCTCAACCTTTTGCTACTCAAGAACGATTTAGTAATAGTCTCAGTAGCGAACCACCACTGAAAATTGTGTCTCTGGTTCACTAAAATAAACCCTTTATTTATTGTGTCTGACCCTATAGCTTTGAGATTAAGTCGGCTCTCCTACTGGGTAACTCGCCTACTGGGATCTCGCCTACTGGGAATCTCGCCTCTCGCCTACTACTGAAATTTATACCAGTTTTTTTTAAATAAATGAATAAAAGAAATAAAATAATTTATAATAAATAAATAATAAAATTAAGAAAAAAGAACAAAATAATGTTAATGTAAAATAATTTGAAAATAATTTTAATGTAAATATAATGTGATGTAATGTAATATAAATAATGTACAATAATTAAAAAAAATAATAGCAATAAAATTAATAAAATAAAAAAATAAAATAAATATTAAAAATTAACATACATTTGATAATTAAGTATACAATAGTTCAATACACAGAAGTTCAATATACAATTGTTCAATAATAATGAATTATATACAATATACAGAAAATTATAAGTTTGAACATACATGGCAAATAAAAATGCTGACAAACGCTCAAAGAATTAAAAAACTAATAAGTTAAAAAGTGTCTTGGGAAACTGTCCCAAAAGTTCCCAGCACTGCATTCCCCCGTTGCACCGCCAAAGCAAGTCGTTGCTTCAGGAAAGAGGTGGACCTTGGATCTCCTGAAACGATAGAGATCCGTCTACCCAACTCATTCACCAAAGCAAGATCCAACGTGCCCCATGAACCCAGTGTCTCAATCGCTATGGGAACGAACTCGTGCGAGGTGGCAAAAGCGGCGTACTTCGACAGCTTTTTTGATTCCGCTAAAGCTGCCGCTGCGTCCGACTCTTCTGCCGACCTCTTCACGTATGAAGGCGCTAATAAATTAAAATAATTAAAAAATTAACATGGTAGTAAAATAAAGAAATAATAAAGTAAATAATAAATAACATAATGCAATGTAATGTAAAAATCTATTTTAAAAAAATATTAAAAAAAATAAAATAATAATAAATAAATAAATAATAAAATAAATAATAAATGAATAACTAAATTGTTATATTCGTTCAAAAATTTTCAACTTTCTAAGAAAAAATTTAATGCTTATTTAAATTTAATGCTTATTTAAATTTAATGCTTATTTAAATTTAATGCTTATTTAAATTGAATGCTTATAATTCGGCAAATTTAGCCGAAACTTACTTAAATCTAAGTACAAAAATTGAGAAAAAAGTGGTAGAAATGAGATTTTAGCAAAAGAAAAGTTGACGCTCTTCCCCTTATTTATCTGACAGAACCGGAATTAAATAGTAATTCCTGTAAACGGCATAGACGGCAGACTATAAATATGGAGAAAACAGCCAAAATGTAATATTTAGTTAAATAAGCAAAAAATGTCGTCAGATCCAACTTGGCTTGTTTTCCTCGCCTTCCCACTCAGTAAACCGTTGCGACGCACCTGGGTACCAATCAACCGTTTGTCTCTCTCGTGTCTATAGATCCCTATGAAGACAATGTTGAATATGTTGCTTTATAGAACATTTATAAACCTTTTACTATATTCATGTAAAGAATTCACAATTCACATAGTACAAATAAATGTCAATTATTTTACTAATGAATGGATATCTATTTTAATAAGAAATAAAAATATGAAATGTAAATATTTAATTTATATCTGTTTTACCAATTTGTCAATAACTGAATATAGTTGTCAATAACTGAATATATTTATTTGTTAGTTTTTTTAAAATCTAAACTACACTCTCAGTGTATCTCTCAGTCAGAATTAAGATGATCTCAAAACGTCTTGAAATATTATTGAAACAAAATATCCCTCACTAAATTAAACTGTCGTAGAATCCAGATATCTTACAGTTTGGGAGCTTGGCTAAATTCACGAGAGATTTAACAATACGAGACAGAATTGCTTCATGAAATATTTATTAAATGAGTTTGCCTATCGTTGTAAGAGTCTACAGCTGTGCTGTACCGGCGTTGTCGGGTTTATTGTGAACTGATGGGTCACTAACTTGTATTGATATGTCGCGAATCGTCTATTTCTGGCATTATTTCTGGCTGTTTTATTATATTGTCATCTATTGCATTGGTCGCTGTCTGGCATTAATTAATATAGATTTGTAAAAGTACAGGACAGACATTACTGAATATAATAGTAACTCTACTACTGCAAATTTAAGTGTGTAAATATCAAATGTATACCTATACGCCTCTCCTTGACATTCACTAACCTTGATATATTGATAGACTGATCTGAGTGATCTCTAATCCGATTTATTGATTAGAGTATTTGCTCGAAAACTTGTTAACAAGAGCTAAAGCACGCACGTCAGAAAAGTAATGTCTTTGTATACACAGACTAACGGTTATCTCTGAGCGTATATACATCAGTTTATCGATGAGTGAGTGTTTTACTCTAATCAATAAACTGATCATCTTGTCTTCATAATCATCTCGTCAACAATCAATTGGTAAATTTATAAAATGTAAAAGATCATTCATAAAAAATATTATTTTTGAAAAAAAATTCTCGACAAAACATTAAAACAAAAATAGTCTCCCAACAGTCGTCTTGTGATAGAACTGCATAAATGACAAATTATTTTGGATGCTCTTACTGACGCCGTTCATTTGTGCTCTGTACATCTATCACTTGTGATCACTGAAACGTTCCTATATTTAATAATATCATTCCTTAATCAAATCACTCACTTCCTGAATCTACTCACTCCCTCTCTCCCTCTCACTCTATCTCCCTCTCTCCTAGTCCCTTTCCCTCTACCCTTCTCTCTCTCTCTCTCTCTCTCTCTCTCTCTCTCTTCTCTCTCTCTCTTTCTGTCTTACATCCCCCCTCATTCCTTCTCTTTTTTCTGTACTTCTGTTTGTCTCTCTCTCTCTCTTGCTCTTTTTTCTCTCTCTTTCTCTCTCTCTCTCTTTATCTCTCTCTCTCTTTATCTCTCTCTCTTTCTTTCTCTC
>JAQIXG010003797.1:0-14076 GCA_034700105.1 Oconnorella tubifera | reverse complement strand
CCTCCTAGGTGTTCTTATGTTATTGTCAATCAATTTTGTTCTCCAATTCATGTATTTTAGTCTCTATACTCACATGTCAAAAAATTGTTAGTACAAGGACTTCCAATGGAGGTTATAGCCTCCACCCTCCCCGCCCCCGTTTAGTCTACGAAACTGTTCCATTGAATATAATATTGGACTCTAACTAATCATTACAATTAAATATATCTTCTAATCTAAAAGGAAATAAAACTTAAGCCACAAATATTCTACTATTTGTTTTACCCTAAATTGACTCTGTAAGTTTTTATGTATAATTTCACTTTATTTAATTTGGTGTTGGATATTTCCTGAATTTGCAAGTCACGGAAAATGTTCAGTAAAAGTGTCGCGGTGGAAAATACAATTTCTGTTACCTGCTTTTTCTATTACTTGCAAATGTGTCTTCCCATGTATACTTCCCTCCTCTAGGCTGCCTGGCTTCTATTCAACTATTTGTTGGTCGAAGTTTATCGATCAGACCCGGTGTGGGTCAGAGAGAGGTGACCCAATGCCTGGAGGACTGGCCCGAGCCCAGGGACGCTTGGCGGACCGGGTACACTTTCTTCTTACTCACGACAACTTACGTTCTGCCGTTAGCCGCTATAGCCGTGGCCTATGGGTTCATCTGCAGGAGACTCTGGAGGCATAGAGTGCCGGGCAATGCGGACGAGGCTAGGGACAGTATTCAACTGAAATCTAAGAGAAAAGTTTGTACTTACTTATTTAATACTAGTAGTTAAGCCTGTCCAAGGTAGGGGTGTTTTGGAAAGAATAAAATTTATAATTTATTAGAAATAATAATAATTTAATAATTAATGTAAATTTTGAATCGATTATTCGAAGAAAAAGATAAGATTTAAAACCCGTCGAAGTCGTTTGTTAAAAATTATAACCTTTTTTTTAAATTAAATTATAATTTTCTATTTTTGTAAAAAAGAAAACGACGAAAAAGATTTGAACACTTAATCTTCCGATCTGGAGTCGGACTCGCTACCGCTTAGTAGCGGTAGCGAGTTAGTTTAATAATTATAATAATATTACCATTTAGTAATATTATTATAATTAATATTACTCAATTGTGCAACACACCGGGTGTTGAAGCGACACACCGGGAATATAAATTATATCAAACTGTGCGGGCAATTACTTTTCAAATGTTTTGTAGAGTTATTATAATTGAAACAAAACGAAATTTGCAACTATTACAGTTTATTGTTATAGTTACTAATTGTGTTTTGCTTAAAAAAATCCAAATATACGTCCGCTGCATGCTTTAGCTATGTTTTAACTTAAAATACACAAATCTTACAATACACTATTGCACAACTCGACATAAACTTTAATTTTAGAAAAACATAGTTTGTTAATGTTTAATTAATATTAAATTTATAGGTAATAAAGATGCTACTGGTTGTTGTGATATTATTTGGTGTCTGCTGGCTTCCACTGCATCTATTTGCTATAGTAGGCGACTTAAGTTCCTTGCAATACGAGGCTTATTATGACCCACAACTAATGCGACTACTTATGTCTGTCTATATGTTGGTACATTGGCTCGCGATGTCAAATAGTTTTGTCAATCCTATAATATATGGATTCCTCAATGATGCATTCAGGGTAAGAGTGTTACTTAATTAGGGTTAGGTTTATTGTTCTTCTTAATGTGGTAAAAACTGTGGCGTAGCCAGGAATTGACTAAGTGGTAAGGTTTTCCTCAACATTTTACAATGATGACCTTTTTTTTTTTTTTTTGGTTATAACTTAATTTTATTCTCCAATCGCATGTATTTGTTCTTTAAGTGCATGTGTCCAACGCAAAAATTTCATTTCTTAGTCTTAAGAGGGTGTGATATTCCACAACTCGCATCTTGAAAATGACAAAAAATATGTTTTTGACCTCCAGTGGGGAGGTTGTGGTTATAACTCCCACACCCCCCCCTTGTCTACGGCGCTGTTAACATTTATAAAAAGTAAATATTACTAGTTAATAAATGCAAATGTTTATTGACAGCATGAGTTGAAAAGACTTCTACTGTGTAAATGTATAAGACGACGATGTCATCACAGTCATACAAACACGTCACGCTTTAACTCAACTGTCACTGATATAAACTACTACATGTCAGACGATGACAGGGCCTCGCCCGTCCCCCTCACTCCCCCTCACACCCATAGACTATCACCCAGGCGCCCTGAGGGACGCCTCCAGGAAGCAAAACGTTGTTGTGAGGCCCCTGAACAAAATATTTCTAAAAGCCCAGTAAACAGATTAAGTCCAGTGTTTATTAGTAGAAGTGAAATGGGTTCTAGGGTTAGGGTTAGTCGTATTTATACGAAACAGGATCACGGGGAAGGGTTAGAGTTAGGGTTAATTAAGAAATCTGGTTGCGTTAAATTGTGTAGGCCTAATAGTTTCAATAGACAAGATAGACAATAATATATTTAATGTGCTGATTTCTATAGTTTGCATAAAATAACATCCAAACTATAGAAGACAAACATCCAAATAATAAACTGTTGTAAATTTAGATTTGAAAAAAGATTAACCGCGTCTCTTATCTACGAAGCATACTTCTATTAAATAAATTATTTATAACTTATTAAAAATGATGTAAAATGATGTAGACAATCTGTGTAATTTTAATAACGCGAGGACCGGTAGTTGTGAAGCTTTTTATGAAAGTGAGACAGTGTTAAATTACACGAGTTATGATTTACTGTATATATGTTAACTTAAGTGATTGATTGAGTGATTCTATCAATACGAAAAGTGATTGATTGAGTGATTGTGTGTCTATAGAGAAAGTGATTGATTGAGTGATTGTATCTGTAGAGATTCCTATATGACAGCGAGAGATGATCAACGATCCTCTAGTTTATAATCCGTTCATATATACGCAAGTCGAAAACAGCTGTAGACAGTTTTTACAGACTTGCTGCACCCTTTAATAAGTTGCCTAAATCAGGAGCCTAGACGTTCGGCTTAACCCTAAACCGCTTAATCTGAAATTGAAATGAAAAAGTAAGAAGCAATATTTCAACGCATAATAGTCGAGTAAACTAAGGGCTCGTCTGTGTAATATGACGTCACTCTATTAAAACACTTAATAGAGTGACGAACTATAAAAGATCTTGTGTGATTTAATCGTGTATTGGGTATTAACAGAAATAATTAGTATTCATTTTGTACATAGTTTAACTGAAAGCAAATAATATGTATGTGTTGTCATTTATGATAAAAACCACTAATACGAGTATTAATAATATCATTTATGATATTAATTATTCATATAAAGCAAATTAATTACGTTTATGTCTTCGAATTTTGACAATTTTTCAATATGTATTTTTTATTTTCATAATTTAGACATAAATATTCGATAATCTACATATATAGGCCCACTAACATGTATCAGTCAGTGGTTTTATTCTGACTAGGGTAATGAATTCTGTTAATTATATACATAATAATATTATATGATAAATCAGTCAATGGTTTTATTCTGAATAGGGTTATGAATTTTATTAATTATATATGATAAATTAGTAAGTGATTTTATTCTGATTAGGGTTGTGAATCGTATATTCATTATAGACATAATAATATTATATGATAAATCAGTCAATGGTTTTATTCTGACTAGGGTTATGAATCCTATTCATTATATAGATTGCCTCGCTGTACACATCTGGTCTAGCGTCTATTGATTCTGGCTAAAAACACAATACCACATTTTACATTAAACTGATGAAATTATGCTAATTTTGAACTATTCAATTATTAAACTATTAAAGCAAAAAAGAGAAAGAATAAAGAGTGCAACAAGTATTAAAAAAAGGTTTGCTTACAAAATGAGACAATTCGCTGCACCCTTTAGCAGCATGTAATAAGAATGACATGAAATTAATCATATTATTATTTTTATTAATTAACGATTATTATTATTATTAATATTTCTTTATTACTGTTTATTTCAAGTAAATGAAAGCTTAAATTAAACAATTACATTGTACGATATCAGTGAAATGACTAGTGTGTCTGATCAACACAACATCACACAATTCAATCGGATTAGTTAGTCACACACAGCACAATGTTTTTTCTGATGAACCACCTGGCTTAAGCATTAGCATCTTAATAATACAAAGACTTTAAAGAATGAATTAAGTTAGAATAAGAAGGTTGTCAACCTTTTCCTTGTAATCTTTACAATCATAGAATAGTTGAAGATCGTCGAATGGAGAGAGGTTCTCGTTCGGTGGACCTTCAGTCACATCCATGAAACTTATATAAGTCGTGAAGTCAACTGAAACAAAACATAAATCTTTCAGCTTTGGTTCATTTCATGTCTATGTCTAAATATTATTAATAAAAACATAATTAAAGTCACTTTTATTGCAAATAGCCACTATAAGCATTTTACTCATAAGTAATATTGGATTATGTGATACGTTTGATACCTTGATAAAACGGCCCCGAAAAAATTAGCCCGACAAAACTGCTCTGTCAATTCATTTAATAACCATAACCCTAATCAAGCCTAAACTTAACGCTAACCTTAGCACTAAATCAACTCAGATTTTTGTTGGGTTAATGTATTCGGAGCCGTTTTGTCTGGTTAATGTTTTCAGGGCCATTTTGTCCGATTAACGTATTTAGACTTGTTGACTTGGTGCCATTTTGTCTGGTTAAAGTATTCGGGGTCATTTTGTCTGATTATTATATTCGGGGCCGTTTTGTCTGGTTAATTAATGTATTGTGGGCCATTTTGTCCGGGTATATCACAATATATATATACAATAGAAGCCTACAGTCTTGGGTGGTCCACCAGGCTAACTCTGACAACATTCTACATTCGCTGTGTAAATAAGAAACTGTCACGTGACTCGTTGACACGACGCCATCTTGCGAATGATTAAATTGCCAAGACCATGAGTCATACATCATACGACCTTCACCTTCACCGTACCAAGCTGTATCGACCAATAGCGCGTCGTCTAACAAACAAGACGAGCTATTTATAAAATGTTATTATTTCACTAAAATATACTTCCTTTTTAAATGTGAGTAGGCCTATTGTTAAAAATTGTCTGACATATAGTTACCGAAATAGAAATACTGGTTTATACTAGTATTTGATTTGATAATGGTTCATATCATATACAGCTTTACTTGCTGCACCATTTAGCATGAGTACCATCATTGAATCTTTTAAGTACTGCATTAAGTATGCCACATATGCATGCATAAATATAATACTGTATTTATACTGTACTAGATACAATTATTGTGGCGAAATTTAACAAGATGCTTAACTTAGTTCAGTTTCTATATTTTAACATCGTCAATAGATCGATACATATTACAAGCCCTGAATACATGGCAAATACATCTAAGATTACTAAATACAAACCTGGAATACATGGCAGATACATTTGACTGAAAGCTTTCATTGGCACTCGGGCACAGCCTTGGAAACTGCCGATTGTGTATTTCTTCTGAAACGTATTAGTAAACAAAAAAGAGTTAATAGAAAGAAAAGAGGCAGCTTGGGAACACATAGGGCAGCTTGGATCAAACACTTGGTAGCCTAGAGCACACCTAAGGCAGCTAAGAGCACAGCTATGGCAGCTTAGAGCACAGCTACGGCAGCTTAGGGCACAGCAATGGCAGCTTAGGGCACAGCAATGGCAGCTTAGGGCACAGCTATGGCAGCTAGAGCACAGCTATGGCAGCTTAGGGCACAGCTATGGCAGCTTAGGAAACAGCTAGCTAGGGCAGCTTAGGGCACAGCTAGGACAGCTTAGGGCACACACGGGGGAACTTAGAGTAGCCTTGAGGCAGATTAGGGCACATCTAAATGACAGCTTAAGGCACATTTATTATAACTCACACGGAGCAGTTTATGACACATACGGGGCAGCACATATAGCTAGAATTTTAAAATGGATCCCTTGTAAAATGTAGATTAATTTTTTTTAAACATTTATTAAATATTATAATTTAAATGACTGTTACCAGAAAAAGGATTTAAAGTTAAAAACCTGTTTAAAGTCTTCAGCATAGATCATTTCAGTGTATTCGCTGTGTGGGTACAATTCCCGCATGGCGTAGGCCCAACGCTGAGAGTCATAGTCATGCACTAAAATCATGTCTTCCTAAACAATTCAACAACAAAACCGCATACATTTTAAGAATAAAAATTATGTACTTAAGTATCATGATGTAGGCTTAAATAACTGATTTTTAAAATTGTGAATTTAATGTATATCTTAAAATAAGTCAATCGATCACCATAAACTTGCTGCACCCTTTAATGTTAAATAACTTACAATTTAGAGTTAAATTATGGCGATTGAAAAAAGATAGAAAAATATTATTTAGACACAGAAAACATTATTTTTACACAGCATCCAAATTTTTATTTAAATTTCTTCTAAATAAAAAAGATCGTCACATTTGTTTCTATGGGGTCTAAGGGGTCTATGTTCCAGTGCAAATAAACTATATTTACATCTAGCTTTACTAAAAAAATTGTCCCCAAACAGGTTAAAAATTACCAACTTAATGCCCTAAAATATGCGTATAGTAGTAGTAGTTATTTTAATCAAACACATCAAACAATATTTAAGAACAATGTACAAAATGAAAATTATCAAACGTTATCGAATTAAATAATACCATAAATCATTGCAATAATGTTCATGCAGTATTGACAATAACTGAAGTGAAATATGAGTTATAACGATAACTGGAATTATTCTCACAAATTACAATTCATAACAGAAACAATTTACAATAAATTGAATAAATAATTTGCAAGAACGAATAATGGTCAAAATTCATAATTGAAATAGAGTTCCAAACAAAAACGTTTAGGTTATTATGGTGGCCGGACAAAATGTCGCCTGACAAAATGTCGTGGACAAAATGTCGTGGACAAAATGTCGCTGCAAAATATCTAAATATTGGGATTAGGATTATAGTTAGGGGTTAAGGTTAGGGTTATTGGTTATAGTTAATGATTAGGAATTAGGGTTATTGGTCGACATTTTGTCCACGACATTTTGTTCACGACATTTTGTCCGCGGCATTTTCTCCGGCGCCATTTTGTAGAACCGTTATTATAATCTTACTTCCATTATTCCTGGCGCCCCGCCTATAGGCGCCCCGGCTAGACGGCCCACGTGGGCCGTAAACTGTCTGGGCCAGCAGCAGCCCTTAGTTAATGAGCCATCCCTTATGACGTCATCATTACCACGTGACGTCACCTCTGACGTAAGAATCAACGTCATAGTAAGAAATTTAACAAGGTTGCCACTGAAAAATTGCGATGCTGTTGAATGAATAGATTTGAGCATTTTTGATCTATATCATATAATATACACATATCTATTTATTTGTATATTTATTTTTAATAGTCTATTTAATTACAATGTCTTTATTTTATATTAATTTAAATAGAGTAGCATATAGAGTGCACATAGGGGCCTACATGCTAATGGCATATATATGCATATAGGCACATACTATATTATACATATATGTATACATGTATATGCCTAATTAATATTTAAACAATTATGAAACGAAGTTTAGAATGCCGTACTAATACAATTCTTATAATAGAATTATATACAGGGTGGGGCATAATTAAAGTAGCCAACTTTATTCTTTAATAACTATGAATTATTTAAAGCAATTTATTCCAAATTTTACAGACACATTTATTCACCAATTCTACAACGTTCTGACAATTTTTATGACATTCGACCATGTGACTTCAAAGATACGAGTAATTTAAATTTGGTACGAAAAATGACGTCGACCAAGCTGGCGAAAACGTTAGACCGTGAATATTTCGTTGGTGGTGTTTATTCTGCAGTGATAATTGTATTGCCAGTAGCTACCAGATAAACAAATCAAGAGTACATTATAAATTATTGTCAAGGATAATAATACCACAAAGTTTCATTATGATTGCAGGTCGACCGCTGGTCATTCTGAGACAGTTCAAATTGTGTGTTCAAACTGACCGCCGTTTGAGCGAACACAAACAAGCAATTGTTTTCGCCACTGCTCTCCCTCCGTGAAAGCGATTTTGTGAACAACAATGCTGTAAACACGTCGAGTGAGCGTGTGTTATTATGACGTCACTGCGTTAAATGGCGGAGTCTTTTCACAAAAAGCGACACAACGTTATAATGATTCTAACGTTTTCACTAGCTTGGTTGACGTGATTTTTCGTAACAAAATTTAAATTACTCGCATCTTTGAAGTCACTTGGTCGAATGCTATAAAAATTGTCAAAACGTTGTAGAATTGGCGCTGAAGTGTGTGTGTGTAAAATTTGGAATAAATTGCTTTAAATAATCCATAGTTATTGAAGAATAAAGTTGGCTCCTTTAATTATGCCCCACTGTGTATTATAATTACTATACATGTATATTGTATTACTATAAATAGTATGTTATATTATATAGAGCATATTAGGATCGGTTACAATTATATTTTTACAGTCTTGACAAATATTTTGATATCAAATATCTAAATATTAACTTCTTAAATTAAACAAATTGCACGCGATAAATAATGATAATTTATTTACTAACTATTTCCGTTGGCCTAAAGACACAGTAAATTTCACTGAAAATATCTAGCACGTGTTAAATAAGAGACGACGTGTAATGATGTTGAAAGTGGTTTTAACTTAATAAAAATGTATTAACTTCAAACTTAATGAGCAGCTCTTATCTTTAGCCCTTGATAATATTATAATATTATAGTGACGTGTCAGTTGCATTTACTCAGTGGCGCAGTCAGCAATTTTCTAAGGGAGGGGGGAGGGTTTACTTAAAACTCTGCAGTGATGACTTTTTTGGTTATTACGAAATATGGTTCTAATGTTTCTGGAAATTGGTATCTAAATACATGTATCCAAGGAAAAAATATATTACGTCATCACTTGGAGGTTTTAGGCCCCATTACTAAACTCACATCTTTAACATGACAAAAATTGACCTCTAATGAGGGGGTTGTAACCTCCTAATGTAGGTAAATTATAATTTATAACCCCCCCCCGGGGGGCCCTCCGCATTCTTGCCTACCCCACTGCATTTACTGATTACAATATAATGTGCACAAAGCAATACTTTACAGTTTTCTTCTACGGTAACACCAGGGGTGTAGTCCTAAAAAAATAAGTGGGGGAACGCCTGTATCAGTGGCGTAAGGCAAAATCTTGCTGGAATTTTTGTTTTGTTTTGCGCTTTGTTTTAAAACTGTTGCATGTACAAATACAATACAAATACAATGTTGCCTGTTGCAAATACAATAAAATTATTATAATAAATTGAAAATTAATGTAGTGTTGTCAGATACAAAAACTATTGTGAAATAATTACACACAGTTACGGACAGAGAGACACTCAGAGAACAAATATATAGGCCCAAACTGATAATGTTTTAAATACAATTATGTTTAAATATGTTTTAATAGCGAAATGTCCATCCATAGTCGAAAAGGAAATTACTGAAAAATGTAATTTTTTTAATTTAATAATTTTTTAACATTATGATAACACGAAGGGCTAGAATTAGGGTTATATCTAAACAGATACATTTTATGCATTGGTAACATACATCTAAATATTATTTTACGGTATGCAGTAAGTAAAACTGTAAGTGCTGTGATTGTGTGAAGAGAATATAAAAAATAATTAAAAAAACAGTGAAATAAATAGCAATCAAATCTTCAAATGCAAAATTTAGAAAATTAATTTTTTTCATAAGTTGTTTTTATCTAACAAAGCTTACGAGAAATAAATTTTTTGTCTAAAACGTTTTATCCAAGTTATCAAATGACCTCACATATTTGTCCATTTTAATCGATGATATTCATGGTTAAAACAAGTTAATAGAATATTAAGATTATTGAATAAAGTTCCGAACAAAAGTTTAGCATCAATATTATAAAAACAAAGGCGCAACCACCCCGCAAATCTGATCAGATATACTGACTTTGTAACATTACTTGTAATTATGTAGATAAGAAGCTGTAAATTTAGTATTTTACCTTTGATGTACTTAGCGAGAAAGTTATGTATGAGAATTTATCCACCAATTTCTACCCATAACTAAGTGTCAACGGGCTGATTCGATTTTTATATGGATTTGAGCAAAATAGTGGGGGAACGCGTTCCCTCCCTGGAAAAAAGTGGGGGAACGGCGTTCCCCCGCGTTCCCGCTCCACTGCACCAATCTTCTGCTGGTCTAAAATTACAGTTATGTCGTTTTCTCATACTTTTAGAAGTTAAATAATGCAATATTGAAATTACTTAATTAAGTTAGGTTTAACGTCAGGATTACTGTATAACATGGAGCACAGCTTATATGTTGCTGCCTATTTTATGCTTCTTACTAAAGAGAAATCGAATCTGAAACTGTTCCGTGCGAGTCCGGCTCACTAACTAATTCGCTAGCGAGCTTTGACTACAGAATTTAATAAACCAGTTATAGTCGCGGGCACAGTCGCGACTGTTTTTAACTTACATTCAAAACGGACTGATTTTACGGACTGATTTCCCGGCTAAATTGTTTCCTTTCTAAGTTGATGGTTTGTCCTCACTGCTTGGGTGAATGTGTGGTCTTTCCTGATACTGAGAGGCGTCTGCGACATCGTCCCTAGATGGTTAAACAGACGTTAAACTTTTATTGATTTGCTGATTGAAAACACTGGTAGTATTTTTTAACTGAGGAGTGTTTTGAAGCTCCTCATGCAACGTCTTCTCTCGGTGATGCTTCGCAGTCGTGCATTTATTTCTACTCTTGATATTTTATTCAAACGTGAAAACTTCAAATTGTTCATATCAGAGAAAGAGAATTAGAGAGCTATAAATAATTATCTATTTGCAGAGTTGATCCAAAAATTCGTACAAAAATATTTTTAAAGTCTCACATCGCTAAAATTTACGGTGATAACTTTTAACGCGACGAACAAACAGACAAAGATATCAACTTTCTGGTTTATATTAAAATTAATACTAAATGCTGCAAATTCAGCTGGAAAATTACTTGTCAGCCTCTGGCTGTTTTCATGACTTCATATCTGAAAACCTAAATGGCCATATGATTAATATGGATAGTTATGTATCAATATTATACTCCATATTTTGTATTGCTAAGTATTTATGTAAAAGGTAACATAAAATACGATATGAATAAACAGATATTTTTTCTTTAGATCTGTTATACTGTCTGATATTATTTGTAGGACAATAGAAGCGTAGAGTTTGTGAAAAATAAATATCAATAAAAAATATGATTAGCTCAAAATTCGATGCGATAAAAGTCATACGTGATTGTATACGTTTAATGAAAATAATGGATGTTAATTTAATTAAAACGTCTAATGATAATTTAAAAATAATTAAATTTGGGTTTAGAAATCATCTTAACTAAGACTACAGTGAGCGTTAAAAATAACTACATATTCAAACATCTATTTATTTATTAAATCATTCAATTACATTTTCACTGACCAAACTTATAATAATTTTGACGTTGCATATGCCGCATTCGAGTAACTTTTTACAACGTTTTTTTCTTATTTTATTTCTTTTTGTCTGTTCGCAAAAAACGCGAAATCTTTTGACGCAATTTTCGACCACTTCCGCTTATCCAATCGCTTCCAAATTTTATAGGCCGGCTTGCTCTCGGTGACAATGCATGTAAACATGCTCATATCACCGAAATAACGCGCTGATTAAGTGTAATTAATTAATCAATTTCTGAATAACAAATAATCATCACTGATGTTGGATTGATACAACAAACATACAGAAGCCGCGTTCCATCGGCGACCACTAAAATTAATACTGGTTAATTGTCTGCAATACACTTACACCCGTCCAACGTTTTTAATTCTGTCAAATTTTAAATCTTTTGCAAAAGTACACAAGAAAAACGTTGTTTTTAAACTAATTTATTTTTTTTTTAAATTTAAAAACTGGGGAACTTTGCCTAGAAATGTATTTTGAGAGACTAATGCGTCCTCAGTGTTTTAAGGGATCATTGACTTTTGAAAATTACGTGGTTTAACAGCGCATCTGTAAAAGAGTTATGGACCCCTGGGACTGACTTGAAATGGTTGGATGAAATTATTCATGAACATTGTTTTTCGGTCTTTTTTATTCGTCCATCTCTGAAACCATCCGCATTGTCTCATAGGAGAACTGGGGCAAGGGATTACCTTGGATTATTTAATAATCCTATCCTAAATATAGTTAGAGCTTGGTGACGAAAATGAAAGAGAGTATACTGCAGTGAGAAAGACTAAAAATGAACAATGAAAAGATGAAAGAAAGAGAATGAAGAGGAATTGACAAGATAAAAAAGATCAGTGATCGCATAAAACAGGTGTCAACGAAGTACGATAAACTAAGTAAATTAACAATTATTAGATTACGAAATACTGAAATTACGAAGGTTAAACTTTCCTCTGGAAATAATTTTCAAGAAACATAATTATATATTAATATCAATAAAGAATAATTATCATTCATGAAAAACTTATTTTGGAAGATGTGAATTTTTATTTTCGAAGAATGAACAAATGATAACTTTTTCAGCTTTATTCCTGTTTCTATCAATGTTACTATTGTCCTTGGTAGAGTTTTTTTAAATTTAATTATAATAATGCATGCTGCATTTTAGAATTGCTAAAAATAAGTCGGCCTAGCATTGACTTCATTGTATTAACCCAATTAATGTTGTCGAGTGCTGAGATACTTTGCAAAGTTGCATCTCCTAACAATATCTTCAGTTGTTAAATAAACGAATTAATCAACATATAGCACTTATATCCATCTGTACTTTAATTGATTTTACTTATTATTATATTACTATTATAATAATCTATTTTTAACTAATTTAATTGAATTAAAGCACTCCTGATTATGACTAATTCGTGGTGCGTTTGTTTTACTGTTTTCATGATGTATAGCCAACTTTTTATGGACTGCTATAAGTATTGAAAAATAAATTGCTGAAGCATTATAATATTGAGATGAGTTTAGTTAAATTTAAACAAGATTTAAATTTACATTATTTCACTTGTAAACTATGCAATTTACCAATTTGTAAGCTCTGCTGTATAAATACTGCGGTTTTTTGTACCTAAGTCTTCTGTATTTTACTGCGTAAGTAGTATCATGACATTGTAAGCCTATATCATACCGAAGCAATAGGGAGTGAATATATCACGATGATACTTCGCCATGAGACACCCCATGCAAAGTTATACCAATGACCTTGGCCTTATTTCAAATGGATTACAACAACACGCGTGGGATTGCAATCAGAGATGATCCTTGCTTTCAGCTCTTGTTGAAACTTATCACAATTCTGTTAAAACTAAAAAACTAGAATTGTCTTTCAATTATATTCGTGTCACGACTTTTGTGTCGACAGAAATTTCGAGCTCGAGCAAAGTGTAGGTCGTCTCTTCTATTTCATTTGTCAGAGAAACTTTTCTTCTTGACTTGTATTTAGAAGACTTAATTTGATTTTCAATTTAAAACAAGTTGTAATCTGGTAGATTTTTAGGCATAAATTTTCAAATTGAAATGATTTTGGTAACAAATTCCGTATTGAAACTGTAGAGTGTATTGAACCCAGGGGCGTAGCAACTGTTTTCTGAATTTGGGGGGGTGGGGTGAACATTTTATCGGAATTAATCTGACGACCTTTTAGCTCATAAAAGTTTTAAAGCTCTTAAAGTTTTTTTCTCCAAATGTACCTCGTAAGTTATCTTAGACAATTGTTTTTACTAAATTTAAACATTTTTACTCTCAACTTCACTAAAACGCATTTTAGTTTTTCAAATCTTATTTCTCATAGGAAGGGGGCACAAAATCATGTCTGGGTGGGATTCTTAGATTTAAATCTCATGATCTTTTGAACTCTCTTCTTCTATTTCTTTTTTAACTTTTTTAACATGTAAAGTTTAATAACTGTACTCAAATTTTGCCTCCCCCCTCCTAGGAGTGAGTTTT